>CABHPP010000289.1:20470-59040 GCA_902168425.1 Peromyscus attwateri | reverse complement strand
CAGCCAGATTTCTATGCGTTCATCAAGGCCAGACTGGTCTACATAGAGAAGTCAGGCCAGACAAGACTACATAGTGAGACCCTGTCTCCAAAAACTAAAAAATAGAAACAAATGAAACCAGGATTGCTACAGTAATGAGTGGAACACAAAGTGTTGGTTACAATGTACTCAACTGAGGACTAAAGGGTCCTCTCACAGGATCTCTAGAAACCAGATATACTTAAATTAGGGTAAGTGGTCAGACTCACATTGACCAAATATTAGATTTTGGTCACTTTTTGGAAAACATTGTAAATTTGAGTGAGATGGCTGTCTCCTAACTGATGGCAATTTCCAGGGAAGTACAAGGCATAATCTGTCAGTCTCTAGCAATACTAGAAGTTAGGGATTTGAAGGCCTCTGTCCTGATTGGGAGAACTGGGTAGTTCACCTCAGGCAATACTATCAGAGGCAAGAATAAAAGTAGGAAATCCTTTTAGAAAGTTAATGATGATGAAGTTGGAACTTAGATGGAAGGTCCCTCTCTGTTGGGTATCTTTTGTAGTGCTGGAAGGTGCTGTACAGACTGTTAGAGGAGAAACGTCACCCATGATCTTACCTAACTGTAAACTCTGTGAGCCACAATGCCAGCCTGCCAGACATGGCATAACTACTGCTGCAATAAAGGCATGGCTGTTATAGGGGTAGCCAACCACTTTCTGATTGGATTTAAGGTTTGCACTACAGGAAAGAATTTGTGTCTGGTAATGTAGACCTGGTCAAAAGCCCATGGATAAGAGATCATAGACTCTAGGGGAGTGTCCATAACTGTTGCTTTGCTAAGTGGATATCTTATTAAACTGCCTTCTAAATATTTATGCTTATATGCCCCAATAAGTGCTGCTCAAAGTCTCAGAGAAGCTTTTGTTGGCATGGGCTGTGTTAATGCAGACTCATAACTAGCCAAACTGCTGACAATAAATGACTATTGAGTGCTCAAACTTAAATCTGTATCACTTCCTACTCAAAGGCTCAAGAAACATTTTGGAAAAGGGATAGGAAGAGTGTAAAAGCCAGAGAATGGGAAGGAGTTTGTGAACCACTCCCTCCCGGACTTGACACGGCCATTGCAACCCGTAACTCACAGCAGCGGTGGTGAGATGCACAAGATGCGCTCCATCTAATATTCCATCATGGGTAGGGAAGGGACGCCTAAGGCCCCATCTCTTCCTGATAAACTAGGCAATTTATGGTTGCTGAGGGAAGAGAACCATACTTCTTAGTGGTGGAGCCATTAGTAAGTTGCCCTTGCTCAACTAAATAACCCATACCCATAGGCATGCAAACAACCTTAATTAAATATAATGGGATGTATACACACACACATACACACACACACACACACACACACACACACACACATACGACATGAAAGTTGGGGGTGGTTTGGAGAAGAAGAAGGTGTTTGACTAGATGGGGAGGGAAATAGAGAAGATAATGGGGGGAATGTGATCAAACTATATTATATATGTATGGATTTGTGGCAAAACTAAATAAATAAAAATAAATTGAAGCAAGTTAATGAGATAATCTTGGTGAGAGATAATGATAGTTTGGTAATTGAGAGAACGTGGGGTAGACTTTAATTTCAAAGGATTTATTGTATGTTAAAAGTGAAGTAGATAGAACAATCAGTGTGTCTTTCAATATCATGTTCTAAACATGTGGAAGATGGAAGTTACCTCACCTATTGTGTAAGAACTGATGTCTTTGTAATGTAGCTGTGCTTACTGAAGAATATAACCCATTATTTCATTTAAAATTTCTGGCTGAGTTAAAGAATATGAGCTTATAATTTTGTTTATATAACACAAATTGCCTAAATTTGTCCAATTTAAAGTTGAGAATTTGAATAGGCCTTGGAATAAATTAAAGAGCTATCGAAGAATTATTTTTAATGAAACTAACTCACATAGGACTAAAGCCAAACATTTTTTAAACATGCATAATTAGATGATTGGTAAGTAGCCATTTCTTAAATACTGGGGTAACAAGAAACCTTTTAACCTCTTTTAGAGAAAGTGGGCATAAAAATCTAGATACAGATAACACCAAAAGAAAATGCAACTTATTCTCATTTATGATTGTGGGTTAAATATCCTGTTTAAAGTCTTTGTTAAGGCTATATTTAGAACACCAAGGGAAGAGTAGTCCTATAAATGGAGTACACATGGCTCTTGGAGAATCTACTAACTCAAGGAAAATGAAAATTAGACCCACAAAAGATAATAGCTTGCAGTGTTGATTGCTATCATTAGCTAAGTTCCATATATATGTATATATAATTAATTAATTAGAAATCCCATGATGGATCTATTTTATCTTCACCTTTTACATAAGAAAAACAAAAACACACAAAGAAAACTTAACTAATTTGCTCAAATATGCATAATTTGTACACAGGCATGCTAAGATTCAAATCCAGGATGACTTGCAATGTGAAACCACTCTTGGATGGTCTCCCAATAGACAATAGACTACAACTGTTATATTTATAGTTGACTAATGTTTATTAAGTGTTTTCTCTGTACCACACACTAAGTACACTAAATGAATCATCCCATATTTACTATGAACATATGGTGTGAATATTTCCACTATTCCTTTTTCACAGATAAGAAAAGTAATGTAGAAACGGGTTAGTTAATGCCTCAAGATCACATAGGTCTAAATGGTCAGTTAGGTTTTGGATCCAGGGAGTCTGCCTTCAGAAAAGAAAATACATTGCCTTCACAGTGTTTGAACAACTATTCCTGATTATAAAGACAAACAATGCTAAGCAAACAATTACACCATTAAAGGAAAATTTAAAAGATGTTCCCTGAAATAATTTTGAAGGCATATTTAAAACCACATTTCATGTTGCAGTTATGGCAGTAACATGGCAGGAACAGGTTCTGGATAGACTCAAGCAACATTCTTTAATAAAGTTTTTACAGAGGTATGAAAACAGTTCAGTGTGAAGAACAGAGTCACATCATCATGTGTAATGGAGATGAAGTCATGATCAAGGAATTCATAAAATGTTGTGACTGATGGGTTCAGTGAAAACACTGAGCAGGGGCCACAGAACACATGCTTAATAATATTTCTTTCTTTTTTTTTTTTTTCGAGACAGGGTTTCTCTGTGTAGCTTTGCGCCTTTCCTGGAACTCACTTGGTAGCCCAGGCTGGCCTCGAACTCACAGAGATCCGCCTGCCTCTGCCTCCCGAGTGCTGGGATTAAAGGCGTGCGCCACCACTGCCCGGCTAATAATATTTCTTATAACAGTTGTAATAGTGGTACTCAAGTTCAGAGAGAATGTGCTAACAAGAGCATTTATTCTGGCTGATGGGAAGGAACATGAGTTTAATCATTCTGGTTACTTGCAAATGTAAAACTGAAAAAAAAGGAACGTTAATTCTTACCTATAGCTGGTTTTTCCTGAGAATTTATAATCTTCTTTCTAGATGAGACAGTGAAAAAGGTTTCTACATAAGAAAGTTTATTCCTACATTTTAACAGTAAAATGTTAAAGAAACCTGAATGTAGAATAGGTCATTGTATTTAAAATTATTAGTTATTATATATATAATTATTTAAATTATTGTATTTTAAATTATATTCTTTAATAGGATCCATCCATCCAGCTATTAGAAAACTATTGAAGGTGTATTAACCCTGATGCTGGACTTCAGTTTTGAGTCTCTCCCATTCCAATTCCTCATGCACACTCAGGACCTTTCCTTTTTTTAGTCTTTTTTGATGGAATACATTAACAATTTTGCTTTGATTATTTATATTTTTTGGAAAAGTAAACTCAATTCATATTAATCACAGTTATAGGAGATGAAGTGGACTAAAGTAGAGTAAAAACGTGATGAGTAGCCTCTGTAAAAGGGAGGAGATGAAATGAATATTTCATAAGCCTAATAATTCTTAGTTTATTATTCCCCGGGAAAGGTCCTAAAACATAGATGCACATTTAAGTGGTTTATTTGGATAATTATCACACAAAGTATCAGAAGGACAGTGGGGAAAAACAAAAGACAGGAAGGCATGGTTTCTAATAAAGAGACATTATAATGCCAGTAACTTAAGCCTCGTGAAACTCCTTGAATCAGTGCAGAAGCACAGCCCTCATTAAGCTCTGTCTCCCCACTGACAAAGGAGCTAGGATATTTAGATGCCTATCTCTACCAGTCATTAGTTAAGAGCTGTTGCTTTGTGAGAGCAAGTATCTGTGGACTCTCTGGCACTTCCAGTCTCTACTGTGTACTGGAAAAATCCTCTTTAGCTGCAGAAGAAGCTTCAAAGTGAGTGCAAGTCTGGCTGGCTCCACGGTGGTGAGGCCTGGGGTATATGGTTGAGGTAGTGCAGTATCTGCTGTACCATTCTAATAGCCTCCTTAATGCTGGCACCACCATTCATAAAATTATTTTTTTTCTGTAGGATAGTAATAGAATTTCTTCCAAGACCTTTTCAGGAGAAGTTGGAGATGACAGCTCAGTTGGACTTCAACTAGTATGCTTATTTACTGGAAAAAAAAAAAAGAAACAAAAGAAAGAACTTTACTTATCTCAATTCACATATAAAGTGCTAATACAATTACATCTGCTTGTTGGCAACAAGTTCTGTATTAATAACAGGGAACACAACTGCTGCTTTAAGACCGGAAGGAGCTAGATTCATTTTAATCCTATGAATCAACCATCCTGCAAACCCCGTGAGAAATGATGCTGTCATCTTGCAATGTATAAACTATAATTTCCCTTTATTGCAAGGGAAGAGGGACTCTGAATTCATCTTTAACTACTATTGTTACATTCTGACAACCACATGAGAAGATAAATGAACATTTCCATGTTTTAAAAAACATTAAAATATCAAAGCACTTAAAAATTGTTCCAAATGGCTAGTTCCTAGCATGGTGTCTATTACACAGTAGATACTCAAAATACAATTTTTGAAGCTCAACTGTTACTGGTGAATTTTCAGGACTAAATTGATTTTTATACATTTATTCCTCACACACTTGAGTACCTACAACCTGTTGGACATTGCTCATTTGGGATTTTTGCTAGCTAGATGCCTGTGTATTGTCTTTAGGAGACAAAAAAACCTCAGGTCTCAATAATGTACATGAACAGCCTTAGACGTCTTCCCCAATGCAGAGGAAATCTTTACACATAATATAAATTTTAGAGATTTGTTTGCCTTTCTAGAGCTCTTTGTAGTCTCCTTCAAGCCTCCTTTCCTTTCTGTTCCCCTTCATTATTCTAGGTCTCTGACAGCCCCCTTAATAGGAAATCAGATCTCCAGGACTCCTGGGAAATTTACAGAAGATTACTCAGAGGGGCAATTTCCACAATTCCTGTCTTCCTTTTCACTAGAACACCATGTTCAACTGATAAGTTTGATCACAGCGAGGAATGTCACAGTTTCACTCATTGTTTAGAAATCCTGAAATGTGTAAATTGTGTGGGTGATTTCATACCTGCCAAGGACGCCTGACTTCAGTGTTCTGGAAATTACAAGAATACGTTGTTCATTAATTACTTTGCATCTTACTTTAATTAGGAACCATTCACACCTTGCATTTTCTGTGAGTGTGTGTCAATTTTGTGACCATTTTTTATCATTAAATCAACCCTTTTTTGTCCTTTCAAATAACTGGTTCTCATGCAGTTTGGCTCAGTAATCTGTAGATAGGAGACTTTGCTTTGAGCTAATTTTGCTACTCAAAATTATTGACATTTTCAACATGGCCAGAGATTTAGAAAGAGATATGTAGTATCAATAAATATATCCAAAGTCACTTCATTTATTTTATTTATTTAATAATTAATTTCTTCACTGACTACAATATTCTGTAAAAGAAAAGTCGAGGATTAAAATGATAGAATGTGGGGTCTTGGGTCAGGCATGACTGTCCCTTCCACTATATAAGTTGTGTGGCTTTGTGAAAGTTATTCAGATTATCTTTGTTTAGGTTTTTGATCAATAAAAATGAAGAAAAGTATTTTGTTTCATATGAGATGCTCTAATAAAAAGCTATTAAGTCAATAAGACACCGTGTGTATTAAGGCACTATTAGAATCATTGACTATATTGTGTGACTACTGTTGGTCACACCATGGCCATCTAATAGTTGTTTATATTGGTTAAGTTAACCTATTTCCATATTATTACAAAGACAGTTTCTTTTTTACTTTTTTAAAATTCATTTTACATACCAACCACAGATCCCCCTCTCATTCCTCCTCCTGCTCCCCCTCTCATCTCCTCCTCTGAAAGGGTAAGTTCTCCCATGGGGGGGATAGCAAAGCCTGATACATTCTGTTGAGGCAGGACCCAGGCCCTCCCCACTTCCTCAAGGGTGAGCAAGGTGTCTGAAATAGGTAAAGGGATCCAGAAAGCCAGCTCATGCACCAGGGATAGATCTTGATCCCACTGCCGGGGGGGGGGGGGGGGGCCCTCAGACAGACCCAGCTACACAACTGTCTTCTGTATGCAGAGGTTCTAGTTGGGTCCCATGCAGGTTCCACAGCTGTCGATCTAAAGTTTATGAGTTCCTATGAACTTGGCTCAGTTGCAGAGACAGTTTCTGACTCAGTTAAGCCCTAGTGTCAGGGGAGATTTTACTATAGAGAATGTCTTAGAAGAATACTTTGAATATGAGTCACTCAACTTCGAAGAAGGAGGTAATATTGATGGTGAAGTTAGGACTCAGCAAAGCTTGAAACAGTCTAGTAATGAAGAATTATAGGAATTTTGTCAGGCTCAAGAACTGCACAGGTTTAAGCCAGACAAAATCCCAGCACCAAGAAGGGGTAGTGGATGCAAAGTTTCACCCCTAAACAAGAAATTATTTGCAATTGATATCTGCTTAGAGAGGGAAAATCAGTTTTCTCCAGTGGATGTCACTGGGTAAATCAACTCCTTTCCAGGTCAGGCCCCAGGCCAGGAGGAGTAGATGGCTGACACGAAACAATCTCCATTTTTTCTGAGCTTTTGGTTTCCTTTTTTTTTTTTTTTTTTTTTTTTGCGTTTTTTTTTTTTTTTTTTTTTTTTTAGTTCCATTCTGTCTCCCCCTCCCCCCTTCCCTCCTCCCTCCCTTCCTCCCTCCCTGGCTCTCTGAGAGTGAGAAAAAGAATATGCAGTTGGGTGGGTCCGGAGGTGATGGGATCTAAAAGGTGTTGGGGGAGGGGAAAACACGATCGAACTATATTGCATGAAAGAAAAAAACTTTCTAAGAGCCTCCTGTGTGGTGAGATGTGAGTCTTTTAAAACATACATTTATTTTTTAAACTTATGTGTATGTAGGCTTGCACGAGTTTATGAGAACCATGTGCATGTGGAAAGCCAGAGTGTGTTGGATTCCCCTGGCACTGGAGTTATAGGTGGTTGGGAGTCACCTGATGTGTGTATTGGGAACTGAACATGTGTCCTGTGCAAGATCAGTAGGCACTCTTAACCACTGAGCCTTCTCTCCAGCCCTGAGATGACAGCCTTAAAGCTTCATAGGGAAGACTAGATCAAACTATGCAATGAAGGCTGCATTCCTTACAGCCTGGCAGCCCTAGTGATTTCTAGAAGAAATAAGACAGTTATGAGGAGGATTGGCTAGGTCGTAGTAGAGGATGGGCTATGTCAGGGCAGAGGCTGGGCTAGTGGTCTAGGTCATGGCAGAGGATGGGTTATGTCAGGGCAGAGGCTGGGCTATGTCAGGGCAGAGGCTGGGCTATGTCAGGGCAGAGGCTGGGCTATGTCAGGGCAGAGGCTGAGCTAGATCATAGTAGAGTGCGAGTGAAGGAAAATACAGTATTTTCTATGTACTAAATGCTTACCAGGTATTGGACCAAGCCTTATACAAGCCTGATGCCATTTAGTCCGATGAGAGACTGTGTCAATTCAGCCCTTATATTACCCTCAAGTTGCAGGTGAGCAACAAGCTCAGAAAGATTAAATAATATTCATGTTTATACACTTAAGTGGATGGGGAGGAAGTCTTTCAGACATCATGGTCTCTGCTCTCAAACACTCTGCTGGACCTCATATTTCTATTTTAAGCATCTTGTTTTCTTTATTTGCAAATTGCTGACAGTTGTGTTTGTTGTTAGACTGTGGTGATAACTTTGTTCATCTGACTATATTTGGTCGAGGACAAATTGCTGTGTGACACCCAAGTTTTGCTCTTTAGCATATATCATGCATCTTGTGATAGCCATCTCGCTGTAGGGAGATAGAATCTCTGGTATTTTCCTCTCATGGAACTGATGTATTGTCTTTCTTTAAGCTCTGACATCTGGAGAACAGGTAATGCGATAAACCTTTTCTTACCATGATAGCTCTTCAGTGTACACTGTCAAGTTCCTCACCCGTCTTTGCCTCAATCAAGTATTAGTTCTCTCAATTATTTCTGGTAGGATACATTTTCTAGATATTAGTAAATTAATTCTACTCAGGACATGGGCAGAATGTTATAAGGTAATATGCATTTGTTGTAAATTTGGATGCTATTGTTCAACAAAAGCAATTTCTGTTTTTACTTGGTAGTAGTATTCATGGGTATGCAAAGTTTCATTAGACTCTGATATCAGATTCCCTCCCTTTAGATTTTTTGAAGTGCATTTTCTAGACTACATGGTAACTATGAAGTAATTTCCTAATCACCCTAAGACTATTCCTTCATATGTAAAATGGAATTATGCCTGACCTGTAGCTGTCTCACAGAGTTTTGAGAGCATGATTACATGACATAGTTGAATCTCTTAGTCAATTATTGTTAAGTAGCTTCCTCTCTCATACACATACAGCTAAGATTAGTGTATTTGTTGTGTTCTGTAAAGCCCCTTTCGAGTTCAGCCTTTAGAAAATCTCTGAATTCATCCCCCACCGTTCCCCTTCTTTGCTCCAACCCCGGGAAGAAGTCATAGAGCAAAGTCTGCCCACCTGTGCTCCTGCTCTGGTGTCTTCTTCTCATGGAGGCCCTACCTGACTCTCCTGTTGTACAGTGTTTACCTTTACTTCCTCTTTCCCTCAATTCCTGTATTCATTCCTAGCTTGGTTTTCTCAACACTCACCCTTCCATCTTTCCTGAGGCAATTTAGTTAATTTTGAGTTGCTTCAGTTTTAATTCTCAATGATATATCTTTTCTCTTCTCCAATTTTCATTTTTTAATTTTATTTTTATTCTTGTGAATTTCATATAATATATTTCATTTTATTCTTCCCTGTTCTCTAATTCCTCCTAGATTTTCTCCCTGCTACCAAGCTTCATGGTCTTTCACTATCTGAAAAAAAAGATGCAAAAGAAATAAGCCACTAAAAACATAGAGTCTGATTTGTGTTGGCTAGCTACTCCTGAGTGTGGAACCTGTCCTGGAGGGTGGTTCATATATCCAGTGTCATTAAATAGAAGAAAACTGTTTTTCCATGATTTTCCAGAACCTATCAAATATTTCCAGATTTATTGGGATCTAACTGACAAAGTGCATACATTTAGTACATATAATGTAGTATTTTGAACATATATGTATATGTACATAAACCTACATGTATACAAACATTCTGAAATGATCTTAACAGTTGACCTAACATATGCATCATCTTGTTTATTTATTCATATTTTGTGGTGAGAACACTTCTGATACACCCTTTCAGCAAATTTCAAGTATACAACAGAATATCACTAACTATAGTCATGAAGTTGTTTATTAGGGCTCAAAGACTATACTGTTTAACTAATATCTCCCATTTTACTTAACTTTACCCAATAGTAATTACTGCTTTGATCTTTGTTAACTGTGAGAGTTCAATTATTATTTTTTCAAGATTTCACACATCAGCAACATATGCAATATTGATCTTTTTTTTTTTTTTTTTTTTTTTTGGTTTTTCGAGACAGGGTTTCTCTGTGTAGCTTTGCGCCTTTCTTGGAACTCACTTGGTAGCCCAGCTGGCCTCGAACTAACAAAGATCCTCCTGCCTCTGCCTCCCGAGTGCTGGGATTAAAGGCGAGCGCCACCACCGCCCGGCTTGCAATATTGATCTTGTGTCTGGCTTATTTCATTTAGCCTAATGCCATCCAGGCTCTTCCATGTTGTTGCAAATGGCAGAAATCCCTTCTCTAAAGGTGGAATAATCCATTACAAAATATGTCTTTCTTTGGACCAAAAATTTTCAAATATTGACCTCCCTGAGTAATGACACAGAAATCCCTTCTCTAAAGGTGGAATAATCCATTACAAAATATGTCTTTCTTTGGACCAAAAGTTTTCAAATATTGACCTCTCTGAGTAATGACACCATAGATATAGGAGTGTAGCTATGTATATGAGAAACTGACTTCCAGTATTTTTTGGAGATGTACCCAATCCTAAGGTGGCTGCATTTTTAATTGAGGGGTAGGAATCTTCACATTACCCACGATAACTAAATATATTTACATTACCATCAACAGTGCCAGGGCTTATTTTTCTCCAAACCATTACTAGCATTTATTGTATTGTCCTTTTGATAATACCATTCTAATATGTATGAAGTGATATCTCATTGTGGTTTTGATTGCATTTTCATGATGATTAGGGAGATTGAATGTTTATCATATCTGTTGGTCATTTGTATGCTGTCTCTAGAAAATATGTATATAGTTATTTTGCTCATTTTTAATTGGGTCAGTTGTGTGCCATATACTGACTTTTCTGTCATTAACAGACTGTGTATACCATAGTGGCCCCATGAGATTATAATGGGGCCCCAAATTTCCTGTCCCCTAGTGATGTAGTTGTTGTAACATCATAACATAATGCATTATTCATGTGCTTCTGGTGATGCTGGTGTAAGCAAGATTCTTGCACTGCCAGTCATAAAAAGTATATAATTATGTAAAATGCTTAATATTTGATCATGATAAATGACCATGTTTCTTATTTATATCTTTGCTACGCTATAACTTCTTGTCATTATTTGAGAATGTATTTTTCCCCCTTATAATAAAAAAGTTTACCATAGACCAGTATACTGCGTAATACTGTCAGCAGCCACATATATCTTGGGTTTACTGCCTCTCTAGATTGCATTATTTTCTCTTGAATTTGATTGAATCTCCTGTAGCTCTTGCCTACCATAGCTGCTAAATACAAAATCCATTGGTAATATCCCCAGTAGGAGGCCTTGACAAGTGACCTGCAAACACAGCTTTAAGTAACGAAGAACAGTGAAGATGAAAAGTCAGTCATGGTGGATTAGTCGCTTTTCTTGTTGCCATGAGAAAATACCTGACTGAAGCAACTTAAGGGAAGAAAAGATTGTTCTTTTGTCTCATAGTTCATGGGACACCGTTTTTCACATCAGAGAAGTATAGCTTCTGGACCAACACAGTCCATGGTGATGGGAGCTTGTTGTTGCAGTTGCTCATGTCTCTGTGGCACATAGGAAGCACTGGGCAAGATGAGAGATATAGTCCTCACATGCCCCCTCTAGTGGCCTGTGCTTGCCAGACCTGTTTAAAAGTTCCACAACCTCCCCAAACAGTCCCACCAGATGGTGACCAAGTGTTCAAACACATGAGTCTGTGGAGAGCATTTCACATCCAAACTAGAGCAGACGGTCATCACTATCTAGTGAGGCATTATGGTACGTTGAATGATAATGGCGAAGCAAGGTCACACTTAGTCCCTAGCTAGTGGTGCTTTTTGGGGAGGTTTAGGGGGTATGGCCTTGTTAGAGTAAGTATGTCACTGAAGGCTGTCTCTGAGAGTTAAGACTCAGGCCATTTCCAGTTTTCTCTCTATTCTTTGTGCTCCTTCTTTAAGATGTGAGCCAGGCAGATCTCTGTGAGTTCGAGGCCAGCCTGGTCTCCCAAGTGAGTTCCAGGAAAGGCGCAAAACTACACAGAGAAACCCTGTCTCAAAAAAACAAAAAAACAAAAAACAAAACAAAACAAAAAAAAAGATGTGCGCTCTCAGGTTTTTGTTTCTGCCACCATGCCTGCTATCTGATGTGATGCTGTCCTTCCATGATGGACTTGGACCTTCTGGAACCAGAAGACAAAATAAACTTTTCTATAAGCTGCCTTGGTGCTGGTGTTTCATCACAGCAACAGAAAAGTGATTAACACGGGCAAAAACCATCCCCGCTAGGCCTAAACTCTTACAGAATAAAAACAAGATGATGGATGATGTTAGAAGATTAGCTTCATGGAAGACACTGGACTGATAAAATTGAAGAAGGGACTCTATCATGTATGGAGAAATTTATGATGTTCTGTATTGAAGACCAGACAGAGAAGGTTATCTCTCAGAACCATAATAAGCAAGACTAGAGCAAAATGTTTGGGGATGATGAAAAGAAGCCTAGTCTTGACTAGGATTTTGAATTTACTGCTAGCTCTGGATGCTTTAAATGACTCAGTAATCATTATTCCATATATAATATGAAGTGAGTGGTATGTCTGTGAGTGTGAAGGCAGCTGAAGAATGTTTTGAAACTACACAAGCTGATTATGGAAAAAACTGCCTGCCAGAGAAAATCTTCATTATGAATATAAAGTCCTTGTTCTGAGCAATGATGTCTAAACAGACTTCCATCCATAAGGAGGCCAATTCAAGGCCAGGTTTAATGTCTTTTAAAGACAGGGTAACCATATTGCTTGAGGGTATTGTTGCAGATCTTAAATTCAATTCTACTTGTTTGTGTTCTGGCATCATGAGCATCCCCAGGCCTTCAAGCACTTCAACACTAAGTAGCCAGGTATCTTTGAAGCTATTTCATCTATGTGTAAGTACCTACTGGGGTATTTGCCCAGTGATGAGATCATGTAACTGCAATTTTTAGAATATGCCCCAATTATTTGGTGATACATGATTATTAGAGTGTTGTTGTTTTTTGCTATGGAGTCACATGAGGTCCTTATATATTTTGGATATTAATCCTTTATTGCAAATTCAGTTTGCAAGCATTTTCTTTTGTTCCATGAGATTGACTGTCTCCTTATTTTGGATTGTTTGCTTTGCATGAAATTTAGAGTGCTCACTTTTTTCTTTTCTTGTCAAATCTAAAGAAACCATTGCCAACTTAAATGTTAAGGAGCTTTTTCATGTATGTTTTCCTCTAGAGTTTTTATAATTTTTAGATCTTACTTTTAAATGTGTAGCCTATTTTGAATTGATTTTTGCATGTGATGTAAGACAAGAGTAATGTCAAGTTTTTGTGTGTATTTAATTATTTGATTGAGAAGGGGTGTGTGTGTGTGTGTGTGTGTGTGTGTGTGTGTGTGTGTGTGTCTCCTATTGCTTCTATTTATCTAGAGGACCATGATGAATAAGGAGTCAGAACAGGTCAGTAGAGCATTCTGTGAGGTTCACCTAATGAAATGTTCTACCTCAATAACTTCTACTCTGAGCCCCACTGGTGTTTGGCCTCGTGTCTTTGTCTTATTTACACTTTCACATCCGACTGCCTTCCAACTTCTCTGGTTTCCTTTCTGCTTCATGAACACGGCATATATTCTGACTCAAGGACTTGCACTAGCTAGCTTGCTTATCTTTCCTAAAGGACTTTTACTTGCTGTCACATTTTCCTCCAGGCAGTTTTTGACTTGATCTCTAATTTTACTTAAAGTTACCCCTAAGTGTTAGTTTTCAAAGAGGCTTTGTATGAACACCTTATAAAGTGGGCACCCTCAGCATCCATTTCCAATATTTTTCTCTAGTCAAAACACATTTGTATCAGTATATGATACTGCCTTATATGTAATTTGTATGCATATTACTACTTTTCTCACAAATGGAAAATAAGAGTTCAGGAGGATAGGAATAGTGTCTCTTAGGCTTATGGCTAAATTGTTCTTCCTGGAAAAATGTGGCATTTAGCAGGTGCTCTATAAATATATGTTAAAATGAATTAATATAATTGTCTTTGCTAGTTTTCTATCTCACCATCCTTCTAGGGATATCTAAGTCTATTAATACCTTTATTAAAATATGATTTACCATCAGAAAAAAACATGGACATGGGTACTAGTGTGTTTAGGTAGAAAGGCTGAACACTGAAGCTGATTCTTCAGTCCATCCTAATCCTTCCTCTGCGGCTGATCTTATCACTTACAGCAGTTAAAAAGGGAAACACAGGCTCCTGTCATGTCACTTCCAACAGCCATTGCTCTTGGCTTCATTGGAGTCCTTGAGCTGTTGGAAACTCCCCCTTTGGTCCCCCCTCCCATGGTGGAACTCCCATAGGGTCAGTTTGGTAGTTCTGACATGCGGTTTCCTATGCTAAATTTTGTAGCCTTGGCTTGGTAGAAGGTGGAGATTTGGATGGTTAAGTCAAATGTTATTACTCATGTATTCCTTTTTTCCTAGGAATACACTTCCTAGCAAATCACTTTCACATGAATCAGGATCAAAGGGTTTGTTTCTGAGAAATCTCATCTGAAGCTACAAGAGAAGATGTCTTCTTTTTTATTTGCTTCCCCACTGGCCCATGCTGTAGCCAGGTGGCATTTGCCTTGAGCTTCTCATCCTCCCCCAGTATTCAGATGTGTGTCTCAACTACATAGAACACAGAAATCTTCCTGTCTGGGTAAATTTCTCTGTAGATAGGTTTGATATCCTCTGTCTGTAAATTTATACAGGAAAAGAGGAGGTATGTGTGTGTGTGTGTGTGTGTGTGTGTGTGTGTGTGTGTGTGATTGATTGCTTCTTTTCCTCATTAGTGCTGCAATCCACTCTACTAATCTGCCCCATTTCTCTGTATTACTTCTCTTTCACACCAGTTCAAAAGTCACCGGCATTTCTTATTGTTCTGTTCACCTCACCCATGCTATTTCCTGTCATACCACATTCCTTATTAGTGAAGATCATCACCTAAGCTGTCAGCTTTCCAATTATGGCACAGTATAATTACAAGCATGTTAAGCAATTATTTGTTGTGCATGTCACCTCCAGTTGGTTGTGAGGTGCTTATGGGCAGAAACCACGTCTTATTGATCTCTGCTTTCCCCATATGGCTCAACACAGCACTGCCTCTGCAATACCTAATATGATGAGCTGTTTTTGAGAACAAATTATAATGGTCAGCTTGATATGTAAAGGCATGGATTTTAGTAAAATATTTTTCTGTTCTTCTGACGCTCATAGCTGAAAAGAACAGTTATTTTCCTCTGAGTTTGATGACTTACAGTTTGCCTTTCTTAATTGCTTGTTGAAAAGAAGGCTTAAATTAATCTGCTTACACTAATGCACTTGGCTATTTATTAAGACTCATTTGCTAAGTGGAGAGGAGTCTTTTGGTTCATCTAATGTCAACTGTTACCTATCATTGAATTATCTAGAGCGTGGACACTTATTCATTGAAGAGACTCTAGAAGGAACTTTGTGCCTTGGGAATCTGGATAGAGGCCAACTTGGTGAGATCTTGTTAGTCATCAATGTGAAAGCATCTATGAACAGCCTGGGGAAGACCAAAGCTTCAGCTGTTTCTCGCTAAATAATTACATAAAAGTGGATCTTGTCAGATTTAAATGATTTTTTCTTTATTAATAAGTTTTGTTTTTTCATGCATGCACACTATGTGTTTTGGTCCTTCTCCCTAGGCCCTTGTTCATTTTCTTCTTACTCCAATCTGCCCCTGCCCCATCCCATATAAATCTCTGTTTACTGGTTTTGGTTTTGTTTAGTGTCCAATAAAGATTAATTAGGGCCATCTCTATGATTCAGAGTTTGGACCTAACTATCAGTGACTGGTAGGCTCAACAGTGGGTACATAACTGAATACCGTGCTGCCTCCTCTTCTCTCAGAATCTGTTGCCAACAGACCAGCAGTATGTGGTAGGACTGTGTGCATCCCTTTGTCCTTCAGAGGTGACTTTCATGAAGGTCTGCCTTTTGTAGATCCAGTCAGTATGCACAGCTGCTGTGAGTTTATGGTTGCTGCATTCTTTTCTGGTGTAGAAGATGCTACTTCATAGCTTCTCTCCCACCCTCCAGCTCTTTTATACTTCCTGTGAGCTTTTCTATACTGTTTTCTGAGCCTTAAGGAAGTAGCATGAATGCCTTAGCTAGAGCTGAGACCCCCAATGTTCTTTAATGTCAGTATTTTATGCAGTCATGGATCTTTGTGGATCTTAAATTTTTTTTTATTGTTTAATGGACAAATAGTAAATTAGTGCAAGTTTTAGATGAAGTATGGAATAGTGAGTTCTGAAAAACTTAGGTAAGATCAAGGACAAGAGTGATTAACTGAAGAAATAGATACCATTTTAAAACCAAATAGGCCAATGAGAACTGTTAAAAATCTATGGTTAATTCATGAAGTGGAGACCTAAGCTGATTGTAGTGGCCTAGTACTTAAGAGTAAAGGAAGAGGATTGATTGGCATGACTTTCAAGGCCAGCATGGGCTACATATTTAGTCCAGCCTGAGATACGGAATGAACCTGCATAAACTATCAGCCAACCAGCCAGTCAACCAACCAACTAACCAACCAACCAACCAACCAACCAACCAACCAACCAACCAACTAACCAAACAAACAATAAATAAAACAAAACACAAAACGAGGAGATAATAATCCCATCTTAATTATATGTATGTACAGTTGAGGGAGACTGGCTCCCTCTTACACCCCCAGGGTACTCTTGAGGAGGGAGAAGTGAGAAATTTGTAGATAGAAGTGTATATAGAGAGACAGTTAGAAAACATAGGATACCTCAGGAGGGCCTGGATCCTAATCCACAGGCCCCTTCTGTCACTACTAAAGGGCTTTTAAAAGGAATGCCAAGGGGTGGAGCAAAAGACCTCTCCCCAGCACAGCCTAGTGTAGACCATCCCAAACACCTGGTGACCTTGCACGTGGACAAGCCATCACCTAATGCAGCCCTCTGTGTAAAGCAAGCTCAGATCTCACCAGGAAACCTTTGTAGGCTCCCACATACAGTCAATCAACAAATGTTTATCAAATATTTAGTAAGCATGGCAGTATTATTTGCAAGAACGGAAGATTCACTGTCTGTTCTGGTTATGAGTTTACAATCTGTCAGACAAAACAACAACAGATACTCTTGATGCAATGGTGAATGTCAGAAGACAATACAGAAAATAGTAAGTTATGCTGGCTTTAAACTTACAGCTTTTGGTTTGAACATTGTTCTGTTCACTGTATTGGTTCAACACCTCATTGTCTCTAACTTAAAATATTGCAGTAATGTCTGGGACTTAGTTAATTATTTATTGCCTCATGGAATAAATAAACAAGTAGCTAAAAATCAAAATACTAGAAAAGTTAGAAGCGATCAGGAATGGTCAGTGAAGTCTGCCCAAAGAAGGTATTAGTAAGTCAAATCCTCGTGGGAAACCCATAGAAAGAGCAAACACAGACAGTGGAGGGTGTTCCTCTCTCTAGTACCAAGGAAGTACCTCTCTCTAGAATCTAGTGCAGATAGTGAGGTCATATTTATTCTGTTTTCAGAACTTTGTCTAAATATGACATTTTTAATCATCAGAAAGATGTTTGACAAGCACTAAAAGCTGTTTATTAATAATTCAAGTGATCTGAAAAAAAATCGTGTGCTAAGTGCTAATTCCAAACAACTCTGATCTGTTTATTAAGGCTCTGTGTTATTGTTAAACTTTTCAACTGAACATTTTAAAAAGTGACAATTTTCTTTACATTTGCCAAGATGTTTCATTAATTTAGTGTGATAACTCTCTGTGCTTCAGTTACTATTATTTGAATAATTGTTTTCAATTGTTTGGTACTTCTGTCATTTACTGGCCAGTATATTTTTGTCCAGTAGACTATATTTATTTATATTAAACCTTCTAGTTAATGTAGAAATAATCAGTTTCATTATGATGTCTTCATAAATAGGTGTCATTGTTTGTACTTTGCTCATATTGGTCAATCCACTGTGCTACCCTAGCCCAGCCTTCCTTCTTTCCTATCATTGGTCCCCTTTCTCTGTGCAAGCAGCCCTTCTGCTGTGTCATATACACGTAAAGTTAAATGTCTATTTTTGTCTTTCTTCCCACCGCTCTTTCTCGTTTCCTGCCTTAGACTCCTTCCTGTCCCCCGTAGTCCCATTCCACCGTCTGCCTTGCTTATTCTTTTCTTCTACTGCAAGGTTGAGATTGTCTTTTTCCTCTTCTTTGCAACAGAGGAGGGGGTGTTCATTTTGTACATGTACCACATTTTCTTTCTTTTAAAAGTTTTTCCTTTTATTGAAAATAGATTTTTCCCCCTCACATAATATATCCTGATCATGGTTTCCCCTCCCTTTACTCCTCACCACATCCCCTTCTATCTGGATCTACTCCCTTCCTGTCTCTTATTAGAAAATCAAATAATATATATATTTTTACTTCTTTAAAAAAAAAACAAAAAATACTTTGTGCAACCATTGCCCTAGCACATCTTGCAGGCAGGACAGCAGTAACACATTTTTTAAAGTCTGTTCATCCACCGATGGACATCTTCTTTGGTTTCTTATTTTGAACGCTGCAAATCTCTGTGGTATGCTGACCTAGATCATTTTGGGCACATACCCATGAGTTGTATAGCTGGAGCATATGGCAGTTCAGTTCTAGTTCTGGTTTTTGAGGAATGGCCATGTTGCTATCTATAGTGGGTGGATACAGGTGGCTATGTTACCACTAGTTGTGTACAAATGTTCCTTTTATACTACGTCCATTCCAGAATTAGTTATTCTTGTTTCCTTGATGATAGTTATTATGAGTTGGGTGAGAGGAAATTTCAATGTAGTTTTAATGTGCCTTTTACTGATGGCTAAGGATCTTGAACATTTTTATACCACTTTAATATATCTATTAGATTTTTATATTTGTTATTTTGAACATCTTTTAATTAATTTATCTGTTGGATGATTTGGGTTTGGTATTTAATGTTTTGAATTATTTGTAGATTTTAGACATTAAATATCAATCCACAGTCAGACGTATAGTTAGCAAAATTTTTCTCCAGTTCTGTAGGCTGTATATTCACTGTGCTGACTTTTGTTATGCAAGAGCTTTTAATTTCATAGACTCTTATCCTAGCTACTGTTCTATTGCTGGGAAGAGATGGCATGACCAAGGAAACTCTCAGAAAGGAACATTTAGTTGAGGCTTGCTTACAGTTTCAGAGGGTTGATTTATTATCATCATGGTGGGAAGCAGACAGGATTCCCAGTGACACATTTCCTCTGTTAAGGCCACGCCTACTCCAACAAGGCCACACCTCCTGACCCTTCCCAAACCATTCACCAACTGGAAACTAAGGATTCAAATATATGAGCCTATGAGGGCCCATTCTCATTCAAACCACCCAAATCCCAACTGCCAAATTATTAATTATTTCTTGAGATAGTGTCCTTTTCAGTATGTCCTCACTTATTCATATGTCTTGAAGTGCTTTTCTCCTTAATATTTACTTTCAAAGTTGCTGGTCTTACACTAGGATCCTTAATGCATTTTATTGATTTTTGTATACTTTGAAAGTTAGGGATGTAGTTTCATTCTACATGTGGATATTTAATATTCTCAAAAAGTCTGACTTTTCTCTAATGTATGTTTGTGACAACATTGTCAAAAATTAGCTGGCTGTTGATATAGAATTATGTCCTCTACTCTGTTCTATTGGCATTACAGTATCTTTACTGACAGATACCATTATTGGTCAAACATATATATGGAGGAAAGATAAGTTTATACAGGTTAGTTAGTTCATCATGTGGGTGAAATGTGGTTGAAAATAGCTTTAAAAAAATCCAAAAAAATGAATTTTCTCATTTATGGCTGAACACTACACAGACACTTATTTTCTGTATTTTCGGTATCTATAAAGTCTCTTTATTAACCATCTTCCATTGCACAAAGATAATTCTCTGATGAGTTCTGGTAGCTTCACTGATCTGTGGGGTATAGAGACAAGTGTTTAGAAGGCCATCTGATACTGTGTCAATGTTGCAAAATAACAGGTTCACCCCTAGGGCTTATTGTTCCTGGCTATATCATACTCATTCTTAAGGCTCAGGAAGCATCCTCGAAGAGGACACAGAAAATTGCAAGAGCCACCATTAGCAGAGTTCTGAGGTGAGGTGAAACAGTATTTTCTGGGCATGACAGGCTGTTGCATTCCTGAAGTCACAGGACTGCACAAGACTTATATAAGATCAAGCCCGTCAGCATTATAGCATGGATGGAGGAGAGACACCGGAGACCCTATTTATTGGACCCAGAGGATTATTTAAAAAAAGAGATCATGAAATTGGTGGAGAGTTGTAGAGAGATCTAAAAAGAGTTGGAGGGTATGGTGGGTGAAGATGATTGAAATACATTGTATGCATGCTTGAAATTATTAAAGAATAAATAAAATGTATTTGAATTGAGTTGGAGGGTAATATTTGATACCAAATCCTTCCATGAGAGGCTTGTTCTTGCTCAGCTCATGAGGAGGATCAGAGGTGCTGGCAAGACTAATCAACCTGAGGCTACTGAGAAACAAGGAACAAAGATGCAGCTAGAGTAGACGGGGAATAGAATTTTTACAGCAATCACAGGGATAGGAAGCCCAATAGCCAGTCTGCTCAGAATTTATTTACAGGCTGTTGTGTAATGCTTTCCTCTGAGATTGAAACATTCCATCCTTCAGGGAAGGAAGCTCCTTAAGCAGAAAGGAAAACAACTTAAAACAGCTTCAGGAAGTCCCCGGGACTGACCAAATTCACTAGGCTCCTTCTTGGCAGAGTAAGCAATAAAATCTGAGAGTCTTAAGATGAAGTGGAGCTGCAAAGAAGACTCTCAGACAAGCCAAGGTGCAAAGGAAACACTGAAGCCAGACCAGCTGCCTTAAAGAAGCAGAAACCAGCTGAGCTGCCTAAAAGAGGTTGAGAGTAACTGAGGCACCTGGAAAGGACACCCTCTATCCTGTTGAGCGGCCTGTAGGCTGTGCAGTGTGTTCCAGGTTCCGAGCTTTGTGACCTGTCACCATGATGGGGTGGGATTTGATGATGCCACTGACTTTGGGTCATATCTGCTCCTGTAAGTCATCTCACACCCATATTCCTGTAAGTAACTCCAGTAAAGCTTATGGTTCACCAGAGTTGGACTTTGGTGATACCCATATTGGCTTGTGTATGTGTTGCATCTCTACAGGTAAAATTTTGTCATACAACAACACAGGCCTACTCTGAAATGATGGTCAGAAACAAAGAAATTAATGTACCTCCAGGGAGATCAGAAACAGTCACGGAAATATGGTATTATCCAAGAGGCAAAATCAGCCATCAATGGCTATAAGCCTAGATATACAAGACAGCTTATTAAATTTGAGGAAAATGCAGAGATGCAATTTATAGACTAATCAGAATGAAATCATAAACAGATTGAAGTAATAAAAGGACAAACAGAAATCTCAGAGCTGAAAAACACAATGAATGAAATTAAGATTCAATAAGAAAGAGAAGCAGCATTGATCGAGCAGAAAGAAAAAGTGAAATTGAAGACAGGAAATTGGAGTGAAGTGGATGAGACTGAACAAAGAGGGAGGGGAAACCTGAAGAAAGAAGGAGAAAAGATTGAAGGGATAAGGAAAAAGAGGAAGATTATTCAAAGTAATAACATCATGTAACTTTCCAACCGTGGCTGAAAGTATAAATATCGAGGTGCAGGAAGGTAAAAAAACCACAGATTCAAGTCAAATAAGACCACATCAAATCATATGGTAATAAATTCTAAGTAATTCAATGTGGTGATATTGTATTCCCCAAAATATTGTGCACCCTAATAAACTTACCTGGGGTCAGAGAACAGAACAGACACTAGATATAGAGGCCAGAAAATGGTGGCACACACACCTTTAATCCTAGCATTCCTAAGGCAGAGATCCATGAGGATCTCTGTGAGTTTAAAGCCACACTGGAAACAGCCAGGCATGGTGACTCAGGCCTTTAATCCCAGGAAGTGATGGCAGAAAGCAGAAAGGTATATAAGGCGTGAAACCAGGTAAAGCTTTTAGGTTTTTGAGCAGCACAGTTCAGCTGAGAGGCATCTAGTCTGAGGAAACAGGATCAGCTGAGGAATTGGCAAGGTGAGGTAGCTGTGGCTTGTTCTGTCTCTCTGATCTTTCAGTGTTCACCCCAATACCCAGCCTGGATTTGTTTTTATTAATAAGACCTGTTAAGATTCATGCTACAATTCAAGACAAAGAGAATCCTGGAAACAGGACAGAAAAAGAAACAACTAGCATAGAAGGGACTCTGGTATGCCTGGCAGCTGACATTTCAGCAGAAACTTTCCAGTACATGATGGAGAAGGATGAGAGTCAAAGTGGTCCCAAAGGTGTGTGAGGGGAATCAACAAAAACCCTGCTAGTCAGCAATACTGTATACACAGACTGTCCTTGCAAAAATGGAGCTAGAAAGACCTCAAACAGAATCTGAAGGAATTCCTTACCAACAGATGTACCTTACTAGAAAACCGGAGAGTGAAAAAAGATACTGACAGGTAATGAACAAAAAACACGAAGGTTTAAAATAATACATCAGTTTGAAATCTAGGTTAAACCGACTTTTGAAACTAAAAACTTACAAATAAATTGAAATTTCCCACGACTTTTAACTATATTCCAGAAGTACACTGTTGTAGTAATTAAAGTGATGAGTAAAATAAATGTTATTGGACAATACGCAAATACATAGATATATGTATACACACATATTGTATTGCATAAAGGTCTGTATGCACACATATTACATAAAGATATTGTGATCAAGATGGACCAGTGATGTAACAGTGATCTTTAAAGATCATATAACCTTGGTACATTATCACCATTTTGTTTTCATTACTATACTCTGAAATATGTTTGCACAACAATAGAATTACCTAACAATACATTTCTCCCTAACATATTCATATGGCAAAGTGATGCATGAGTATGCCAAGAGCTGTTCTCCATGTAGGACACACCACAGTGAGCAAAATAGATGCACACCCTGCCCCTGAAAAATACACATACACTTACAACTATAAGAAAGTGAAAGCTTGAGATCATTGATTGCTCAATGGACTGTGGAATGCTCAAGGAACACATTGCTTCTGGTGAAATTCCCATGCTTATTTGTCATGAATAAACAGTTTGTGCTTCTCTTGTTCTGAATGGCTAACTGTAATAGGTCTATGTCTGACAGCAAAATTTGACCCGTGTCTCAAAATAGCTGTATAAATATTTCTTTCCACTCTGGAGCCTACATTCTCATTTTGAATTTTCATTTATCAGTATCAAATGTGATTGCCTTTTCTCATTATTATGTAAAAGGAAAGATTCTGTTATTTTTCAGTTTGAAGCAAACAGACTACAAAATATCATGCTGTGTTAGAGGCAAAAATGCCTCTGAAGGGGGAAAAATATTCAGCAGGAGCACTGTATAAACAAGAATGAAAAAGAATATGAAATTATTGTGAACTACAGCAGATAAAAACAAAAGGACTCTACACCATGATTTCCCAGAAAAGGTTACCAAATACGAAGTCTGTGGCCCTTCTTCCTTTTTTTCTTGTAACTTTTCTACAATATGAAATCATCTTTGGTTTGATTAGGGATGGCTCAAGCAGTTTGTACTGAGATTCGTATCCTTTCTTCTCTAAGCTTCTGGTTTTAAATACACAAAGCTCTTACCCTCTGATGGGTATTTGGTGATCTGTGCAAAATGGGTCACAGCATAGCTTCTCAAAAAAGACAGGCAGCTCAGTAAAAAGCCGACAAGTGCTAGGAAAGGACACTGTTGTTAGCTTATTAATATTTTGTTTTAAAAGAAATCCATGGATGATTGGACAGAGAGATTAAACTCTGATGAATAGCAAACTGGTCCCATTAATAAGGAATAGGGGGAAATTGGTATCCTGTCACTATCTTAGCTGAGCTTTGGGATGGCTGATACTGGACCATACAAGAATTTTCACAAATATTTTATCTAAAAAGAAGAAATCGGGGGCAGAGCGGGGAGATGGTTCAGTGGGTGAAAGTATTGGCTGCACACCTAATGACCCGAGCCCCATCTCTGTGATCTGTACGGCAGAAGGAGAGGAATGACCCTTTGTTCCTTGTCCTACACAGACATGCCTTGACCTGAACATTCACACACACAAACATAAATGCACATACTTACCTAACACTCTGGAGAATGAGGCAATGAGACAGGATTATGGGTTGAAGGCCAACCTGGTTTATATATTGAGATCAAGTTTCAAAACCAACCAACCAACCAACCAACCAACCAACCAACCAACCACAGGCTTTGTGCCTTTAAACCACTTTGACCAAAACTACAACTTCTTCTTCACTCTTAACTTTGAAAATTTTACCATGAAATTCCATCAGAAAACCAGTTTCTGCCATACCAGCAACAGTGTTCTGAGTAGCCCAGTATAGTTTTTTTGTAACCCAAGCTACTATATGACCAAAACTTGGGAAGAATATTGCTATGTATTCCTTAATATATTAAAATCACAGGAATTATATTTGAAGATATTTATAAAATAATGAAAATTCTAGGCAAAAATTGAAACCCCTAATTCATTTCAGAATATCATAAAATAATGGAGAGGTCTCCTGAGTGAGGTAATCCAGACTCAGAAGGACAAACATGGTATGTACTCACTCATAAGTGGATACTAGATGTAAAGCAAAGGATAACCATACTACAATCCATAACTCCAAAGAAGCTAGCAAAGAAGGAAGACCCAAAGAGAGATGCATGGATTGCCCTGGGAAAGGGAAATAGATGAGATCTCTGTAAGTAAACTGGGGATGAGGGGTGGGCAATGGAGAGTAGGGGATAGGGGATGAGAACATAAGAGAATGGGATGGTTGAGCTGGAACAGGGATTGAACAGGAGAGCAATGAAAGAGGTACTATGATAGTGGAAGACATCATGGGGATAGAGAGAAACTGGGTGCTGGGGAAGTTCCCAGGAATCCCCAAGGATGACTCCAGCTTGGACTATTAGAAATAGTGGAGAGGGTACCTGAACTGAACTGGCTTACCCTAGTGACCAGATTGGTGAATACCCTAACTGTCATCACAGAGCTTTTCTCCAGTGACCGATGGAAGTAGATACAGAGATCCACAGCCAAACACCAGACAGAGCTCCAAGAGTCCAGTCAGAGAGAGAAGAGGGATTCTATGAGCAAGGGGCATCAAGATCATGATGGGGAAACGTACAGAGACAACCAAATCAAACTAGTGGGAATTCATGAGCTGTGGACCAATAGCTGTGGAGCCTGCATGGGACTGGGCTAGGCCCTCTGCATGACAAGACAGTTGAACAGCCTGATCTGCTTGGGGGGCCCCCTGGCGATAGGATCAGAATCCATCCCTGTGCATGAGGGGGCTTTTTGGAGCCCACTACCTATGATGGAACACCTCGTGCAGCCTTGAGGCAGGGGGAGGGGCTTGGACTTGCCTTTACTGGATGTGCCACCCCATGTGAAGCCTTGCCTTCTTGTGGGGAGGAGTCGGGGGTGGTTTGGGACGGGGAGGTTGGGGAGGTGGGAGGAGGAAAGAAGGGAATCTTTGATTGGTGTATAAAATTAATGGAAAAATTTTCTTAATAAAAAAAAAGAAAAACAAAAAATAATGGAGAGGTCATTGTTTACACATTGGGTCATAATTCCACATACAGCAAGGGACAAATCTATATGTCTAGAAAAATCCTTTGTACATCAGAGAAACCTGATAAACATTTCATTTTCATTCAGTCAATGTATATTGATCTTTTCATGTGTGCAAGGCACTGATATTTGGTATATAGCACAGTATTCTGCCAAAACTTTACCTATAATGAATAGCAATAAAGAGGTGACTTACACAGAATATTGCCAAAATTTGCCAAAAATGTGCTCATACCTAGGTAGTATGATATAAAAGAGGATTAGAAAAAAAATACGATCAGTCAGATGGGCAAGGAAGTCTATCAATATTTTGTTTTTATCATTTGTGAAGACAAAAATCAATGATCAGTTTTGTAATAGTTGTCCATTGCTTGTTTTTGGAGCCTGGATCTCTCTGGGCATTCCAAGCTAGCTTCAGACTATCATCAATTCTCCTTCTTATACTTTCTAACACTGGGATTACAGGGAGATGTGTAAAATGTAGAAGAAAGTGTTCCAAAAGCTTTTAAGAAATGAATATTCATAAGCAAGTCTCTCTCTCTCTCTCTCTCTCTCTCTCTCTCTCTCCTGTGTGTGTGTGAGAGAGAGACAGAAAGACAGACAGAGATAGACACACACACACACACACACACACACACACACACACACAGACACAGAACCTAATAACAACTAAAATGTGGCATCCCAGAAATAATTTAGCAGTTGCTGAATAATGAATGTGCCAGGATATTAAGGATTAAGCCAAAGACCAATATGATAGTCAACCCACAGAGAAATTAAATCCAAATTAGGTGATGGATATGGCACATGACTGTTATAAAATTTTAAAGTATTTGTGCCTTCATGTAATGAATCTAGGAATTACAAAAGCTGGAGACATGGGATGCCCCGTAGGAGTAAAGGAACAGCAATATGATGGAGGATGTAGGAGAGTAACTTCATCTACCTTGAATTTTAGCAATCATATATAAGCATAGAAATATTCTATATTGCATATATGTTAATGACAGTCATTTCTACAATTTCAGGTTTCCTGTGATCTTTTGGCTGTTTCTCTGCCATCTCTTACTTGGAAGAAGTAGCCACATTCCATTATTCTAGGCTATTTTACTTTTTTTTATCTGTCCCTTTGTCAGTAACAAGTGGCTTTTCTTCATTTAATTTTTACCATTTAAACTTTTTAAAGGACCATATGTATTAATTTCTACCCTGTAAGATGTGGAGGTTTTGCTGTCTTTCACAGATATAATTATCTCCAAAAATACATGTATTAATTTTGGCTCCTATTTTTTCTTTTTCTTCTTTTAATTGAAACATTTTTTTCATGGAATATATTCTGATCATTGTTTTCCTTCCCCAATTCCTCCCAGAACCTCCCCACCTCCACACCCACCCAATTCCATGCTCTTCTTTTTCTCTTTCTTTAGCCAACAAACAAACAAACAAACAGGCAAACAAATAAAATCAACTAAACAAGATTTTTTTTAAAAAGAAGAAAAAAAGCAAGAAAAATATACAAGAAACACATACACACATCCATAAAAATATAATATCAGAAACTGTAATATACAAACAAAAGACCAGTAAGTTAAAAAATACCCAAACACCAGTATGAGACAAAACGTTCATAAAACAACATTGAGTTCATTTCATATTGGCAATCTACTGTTGGACATGGGGCCTGCCCTTAAGTGTGGTTAATATACTCAATGAGATTCCGTTTGGAGAAAACTAATTTTTCCTTGGCAAGTGGGTGTCAGTTGCAGATATCTTCTTGGTTAGGGGTGGGCGCCTCTGTCCATTCCCCCCTCTCTGTGCTAGAACCCCATCTGGCTTGCACTTGTGCAGGCCTTGTGTGCCTACAGTCTCTGTGTGTTCATATGTGCATCAGCCCTGTTGTATCGGGAAGACACTGTTTCCTTGGAGTCACCCACCACCTCTGGTTCTTACATTCTTTCATTCCCCTTTTCTTCATAGTTCACTGAACCCTGAAGGGAGAGATTTGATAAAGATATCCCATTTAGGACTGAGTGTTCAAACAGCTCTCATTCTCTGCACATTGTCCAGCTGTGGCTTTGTTTCCATCTGCTGTAGGAGGAAGTTTCTATGATGATGGCTGAGTGAGGCACTTATCTATGGGTAGAGCAGAATGTTGCTAGGAATCACTTTCTTGTTATGTTCCTTTAGCAGAACAACAGTATGTGGTTTTCCTGTAGGTTCACAGCCTATTCAGCTTAATGTTCTTGGTCACCTGAGCAGTGTCAGGCATGGATTCCATCTATGGGGTGGGACTTAAATCCAGTCATAGAGTGGTTACTTACTCTTACACTGTTGGCATCACTATCGCACTGGTATATCTTGTAGGTAGATCACCTTTGTAGATCCCAGGTTTTGGGGCTGGGTTGATGGTTACTTTTCTTCTGTGGTAGCATATAGAGTACGTTCCAGTTCCATGAACATTAGTCAGTAGGGGCGAAGGCTCTAGTTAGGCATCAGCTCCACATCTCTGTGCTCAATGAAATATGTAAGTGTTGTCTTCAGCAATAGGGATAGAAACCAATATCCTTGACAATAGTCTGAGATGTTTGGGAGTTCCAAGGGGTCCCTTTGGTCAGCAACTCAACTAGATGTGATCCATTCTAGGCACTGGAGGTTTCACTTGGGTGGAGAAAAATAAATACAGTTGGGGCCCTGTTAATTGGTGACTCCATTTATCTTTCTTTCATATATGTATATATTTTAGGAAGCTTCTATGGTAGTAGGTTTCCATATGACCCCTAAAATGGCCCTTAGTGTTGGTTGTCCCTACTCATATTCCCTCCCTTACCCTTCTTATCCATCCCCCCCAGTTAATCCTCCCACTTCAAACTACCCCCATCTCTCCACAACTGTATATTCTATAACCTCTGTGATTATATGGGTTGTAGCATGTCTATTCAAGTCTTAAAAGCTAACACCTACATATAAGAAAAACATACAGTATTTGATTTTTGGGGTCTGGATTATCTCATCCAGGATGAGTTTTTTTTTCCTAGCTCTATCCATTTACCTGCAAATTTCATAATTTTGTTTTTCTTAAATAGCTGAATAATATTCCATTGTGTAAATGTACCACATTTTCATTGTATGTTAATGTAGTACATCTTGTACAATTATATATTAATTGATGCACATCTATGCTGTTTCCAATTTCTAGCTATTATGAGCATGGATGAGCAAGTACATCTGTAGTAGGATGCAGAGTCCTTTGGGTATATGGCTAAGAATAGTATAGCTGGTTTTTTTCTTTTCTTTTCTTTTCTTTTTTTGAGATAGTAAGCAGTACTCCTCCATGGTCTCTTCATTAGCTTCTGTCTCCAGATAGCAGTCCTATTTGAGTTCCTGTCCTGACTTCCTTTAGTGATGAACAGCGATATGGAAGTGTAAGCCAAATAAACCCTTTGCTCCACAACTTGCTTTTTGATCAAGTGTTTGGCGCAGCAATAGAATCCCTAACCAAGACCCATGGAGTGTTGCTATAGTCTTACTTCTCTCTCTCTTTATCATTTTAGACCCTTGATTAATAGGCTAAAATAGACCAAAATTTTGAGCTTGGCATTTAAGGCTGTCTTTAATATTTATCACTGTTCCATCTTTCTCATCTCTGCTTCTATTAGTAGTCTGACTTCCCTCCATCCAGGACTTCCTTTCACTCAATTTTGTGTTATCAAACATTTATACCCCCTTGTTATATTTCCAGTTGTTCAAGATGCCAAGCTCAATAAAATATCCCTTTTCTCTTTACATACAGGCAATCTAATAGGGATTCAGATTTTACACTGTAGTACTATGACATTGTATTGATGGTATTGAGTTCTCACTGATGAAAGTGGGGTCACTTCAGGAGATGGCTAGCATTTTTTTTTAACTTGAACTTTTTATTTTTGAGAATTTCATACAAGAGTACTATATTTACATCATTTCTAGCCCTAGCTTTCCCCTCCCCTTGTTCTCAAATCTTTTTTATTCTTTAATTATTGTTGTTACATACATGTACACACACACACACACACACACACACACACACACACACACACACACGCATGCATGCACCCATGAAGAAAGAAGAAAGAAGAGAGTCAAAATGTCTTTCAAAAGATGTTTGGCTCAAATTTGTAGGAGGCCTTAGAACTTGGACTTTTGTCACTGAACAGACTCACCAAGAAGGGTTCATTGAGTCTGGTGAGAGAGTCCATGGTACAATTTGGTGTACTGGATCAGTGAGGATGCAAAATAAAGGGCAGGCCCTGGAGGATGGATACTTACACTCCTATCATTCTCATAGAAGTAAGGAGGGTAGATCAGAAGAGGGCTCCTACTAGGCAGTATGTTATAACTCTGATTTTCTGAGATGCCCACCTATTCCCCTCTCTTATTCCACATCTGTCCTACCCTTCAGATTCCTACTCAAACCTTACCCTTTCAATGAAGCCATGTTACTTGCTTCAGCACATGGTTTCTCTTCTTTGGCTCTTAAGATGCAAATTATACATTATATGTAATTGTAAGGTTGAAGCTATTTTCTTTGTTTATATATTCTGCTATACCCTTTTGACAAATCTTCAGACTCCTCAAAGATTGTTTATAGTGTGATTCACTATGTTTGCTTGTTAAAATTCTGAATTCTGCTTTTAATTGCTTTATATCAGCATATATAATACTTGATTAAATACAAATACATACATAACAAGGTATCTGGGAAACAATTAAAATACTTCTTCCTTTTTCCTTTTAAATATTTTTTAAATTAAAAGATGGCCTTGATTTGAGAGAGAGCAGTAGGTGGTACATGAGAGGAGTTGGAGAGAGGCAAGGTAAAAGATAAAATGATTTAATTATATTTTAATTTCAAAATATATATTTGCTTTTTATAACATGGGCTAAACAAATATGTAGAGAGCTACCACTATGTCCCAGGCAATGGTGGATTTTAGAAATTGATAGCAAATAAATGAGAACAGTTTCTGCTCATCTAAGAGGCACAGTGCTAAAATTCTCATGTATCTAAAATTAAATTCACTGGTTACATCCTTAATAACTACAGACAAATTCTGATTTATGTATCTTTCCTGCAATTTGAGATCATTATGCTTTTTCTCATCCATCAATAGGGATGTTGGTGAATGTCTTGATATTGCCTTTTCTTGAGGCATCATTTTAGTTAATTGTCTCTTTAATTAGAATCTTTTGCCATGTAAATTTGAAATGAATACAAGAATATTTATTTTGCCATTACATATAAGACAAGAAAATGAAAGTATATTTTAATATTTTTTGAACTGATTCCAATTTGGCAACATAGGAAACGTATCTTCAGTTTATATAGTAAATATAAGAAAATTATGAAGATAAATTAGAAATAAATTCTAGCATATAACTAAAATTATTTGAACCTTTATTTGCATCTTTATTTTAATAAAGTACCTTTCACGATTCCAAATTCACTTAAATTCTTCATATTTTCTGTATATTAAAGTTCAGAATTTTTCTTATATTTCCAAAACCAAAGTTTTCTTAAGAAGTGAATTTAACTCTACAACTTATGTAGAAATAGGTGGAGATATGTTGTGGGACATTCACTCTTTATGTTTATAACTAAAATATATTAGAGAAGATATCTATTGTACATACATCATTGAGTCCTTTTGCATCACAAGCGTCATTTAAAGTCCATAAAGTTATCTTATCTGGTTGTAGCACTTAGATAGATCTAGCAGAATCAAATTAAAGACTTAGTTATAGCGTCATGTTATTTTATTATCTAAGGCTTGATTGGTTTTAGGCTGATCATGATTAACTGTTTTTTGCTGAGTGCCTCCTGGATACATTGTGTTGATGGAGGTCAGATAAAAAGTGTTTATTCCTGCTCTACAAAGATTCTCTGGGAATTCTTTCTTGGTTTATTTTAATTTATGTGTCTGTGTGTCTGTATGTTTGTATTTTACATGTGTGTGGGTGCCCAAAGAAGCCAAAATAGGATATTGGATCCTTTGGCACTGTAGTTACCTGCCTGATGTGGGTACTTAGAATCAAACTCTCCTCTGAAAGAGTAACAAACACTGTAACCACTGAACCATCACTCCAGCATGCTGGAAATTCTTTAAACAATTTGATTACTTTGCCTGTTCCCCACGTGATATAGATACAGTGAGCTGATACCGCATTTTCCAGCTAATGCCCTGAGGACTCTAAGAGCTTAACCTAAAGTGCTTCTTGTCTGAATCTACCACATTTTCCCACAAACCCATTGTTTTGAAACAGTTCCATTTCTCTGACTCTGTTTCCTTTTGTATGGACACACTTAAAAAGTTAAAACTGTAATTTGTGGTACTAGCAGGGGAAGGGTAAGATGATATTATGTCAAAAGCTTGCAGTCAAGAGAGAAAGGCTTTCTCCAGCAACTGATAATGGCCCAGTATACTATAGAACAATAGAGAAAATGGTAGGCAAAAAAAAGGGGACATTGATTACTGGGGGCCTAGAGGCTTCATTAGATTTTCTATTTTCTATTAAATGCAATGGACAAGTCATTATAAGTTTAAGTCCAAGGAAATTAAGTGTGTAATAGATTTAGTCTTTGAAAAGGTCATTCTGATTAGAGTATAAAAACAAGAATCTTGGACTTTTGTAGGGTCAGAAGTTGCTTATTTGGGTTTGTGGAGTGAAAGCAGGAGCAGGAAAGCATTGTTGTATTAGAAATTATTTACTCTAAGCTGGATGTGGTCATGCACATCTGTGATCCCAGTACTTGAGAAGCAGAGACAGAAGAATCCTGGCAAGTTTGAGGCCAGTAGGAGTTATAAGTAACACATTTACTTAAAAAACAATAAATATAGGCATTAGATAGAATCTATAGTTTGATGATTGGGTTGGGGAGCTGATAGAACATAAGTAGTATGTGTGTTTCTCTTCTAGTCTCTCTCTTTTATAACATTACCGAGAATCAATTGTAGGGGCTCACCCTAATGACATTATCTAATCCCAATTATTTCCCAAAGGCCCAAATTTTAAATACAATATTCAGTTACATTTCTACTCTCTTAAAACCTTAGGGTGAGGAGTTAATTTCAACACATGAAGCCTTGCATGACACACTGAAATGTGTTCAGAATACAGCATTTATGAATATAGGAAACACTGGAAGAACACTGTGATGGTTCTTCTTCATTGTCAGCTTGATAGGATGTAGAATCAAATTATTATATATGCCTCTGGACGTGTGTGTGAGGGCATTTCCAGAGGGAAGTATCTGAGGTGGGGAGAGAGGCCCTCAAAGTAGATCTGCATGGTCTGAGGAAAATGTGTTGCCTGTCTGCCTTTCCATGTTCTTGGTAATGTTCTGTGGGTATCAGACTCCAGCTTCTTTGGTCTTTAAATATGTACTGAATACCAGCAGCTTGTCAGGGAAATTCTAGTCTACTAACACATTTTTTTTTGATTGTGGTGACATCCAGCTTTTTGGAATAAACAGCTACTGAGTTCTCTGTCTCTCCATATGTAGATGGTCATTGTTAGACTACCTCACCCTTACTGTTTTCATCATTCTATTAAGTTCTCTTTCAGAAATATATCATATTATTTTATTCCTGCAGAGAAAACTGCCTAATACAAACCTTAGGAACAGAAGTGGGGTGGTACTAAAGAAACAGAATTGGAAAGATGGATTTCTCTCATGGGCTTGATGATATCTAGAGCTCACATTCTAATCTGACTTCACTTAAAGTTGCTAAATACTCTCCTGGTTGTATGGAGACCGCTGTTAATCCATGGTGTGAACTGTTTGAAGAACTATGCAAGATGAATGTACTTAATATTCTTGATTCAGCACTTGTGAGAGGCAAGGAATTTAATGACCATCTACATAATGATTTGAAAATTTCTGGAAAATTAAGAGAAATAATGATACTGGCTGGTTGAATTTAGAATCTTTGAGTAAAGTCACAAAGGAAAAAAATGAGCTCAGATGCAATTTCTCAGTTCCAGATGTGCATAGATACTCTAAAAGCTTCTATGTGACATAAGAGAGACACTTATCTCTAGTGACCATAATGCCCCCCCCCAAAAAACCCAAAAAACAAAAAAAAAACCCAGAACTAAACAAAACAAAGCAAAAACCCATGAGCCCTGATCATGCCTGACTTACAGCAAAAGTTTATGCCTTAGTCTCAAATATTGTCTCCAAGTAAAGTAAGATATTGGTTGTAATAAAAGAGTGGGAGGGAACCTATAACTCTGCATGAAGATGTGTCAGAAGCACCAGATACGATTGAGGAACTCAACTTGAAGATTCTGATCAGCTTATTTCCCTTGAGGAAGCAGCTCTCTAGGGAACTTGAAGGCCTACAGCACTGGTTTGGGACTGTTGAGACACTCAGCCTCATGAATTGAGTAGCTACCATGTTCTCTGCCTCTTCAGCATGTACACACACATTGTATTCCTCAGCCCCTAACATGTAAGACAACCCAATAAATACCTTTTCATAATATATGCATGGTATTGGTACAATTTCTCTAGAGAATCTTATTTAACACTTTTTGGTTGACTTTTATAATATTGATATACAATCTCCTTTGATCTCTTTTCTTTTTCTCACTACTTCCCTCTTTCATGGTTCACATTTACTTAAAACTCATGAAAAGGATTATAGACATTTATCGGCTATACTTAATTTCCTCTTGTCTCTTGAACTCACTCTCTTACCTACTACTCCATCAAATCTGCCCTGCCAAGACCCTGTCATTGGGACTATTGACCACACATTGACATAGTCCCGAATCTCACCTTACATGATTTACCAGGAGCCTTTTTGTCATAGTCAAAAATGCTCTTTAAATGCTTGACTCTGGTTGGCTTCCTTGACTTCACAGCATTTTCATCATCCCCACACCCCACGAGATGCTTTGTCTTAGCCCTTTTATCTAGATCTCCCTTTTCATTTTGTTGTCTGGATAGTGGTGTGTTCTAGGACCTAGGCCCCAACCCTTGCTCATCCATTATGTTCTGCACCCCATCTTTCTTACTCTGGGCACACTAAATATTTAGTCCAGAATTACTCCCTAGACAGTTTCTTTCTGTCTCATTGCCAAATGCCACCTATATAACTCTAGCTCAAGTTGTCTCATTGGTTGTAATTGTTTTCTTTGAACTCTTAACTAGTAAATCAACATTACTGCTGTGATTCTTACAAGCATCTCAAATTTAACCCCCACTACTCTGCTTTCCAACTCCCTTTTCTGTTTTAATAGATAGCAACTCCATTTTTTCTAATTTCTCAGTCTACAACATTGATATTTTTACATTATTACCTTTCTTCAACTTATCTTAAAATACCTTTATTATCTCATGCCTAGAGTGTTCAATAGCTTCCTAGTCTTCATACAGTACGAGAGGAACACTTTAATTTTTATTTTTTTGAGACAGGATTTCAGGTAGCTCACGCTGGCCTGGAACCTGTTACATAGTCAAGGATGACTCTGTACTTGTGATCTTCCTGACTCCCCCCGCCAAGTGCTAGAAATACGGGTGTGCTCCATTCATCCATCAAACCTAGGGCTTCATATATGCTAGGCAAGAACTCTACCACTTTAAGTTTTGAATTTCACTCTTTAACTCACATTATATGATAGCATTTCCCCTCTCAAAACTTGCCATTGATTTCCATCACTTAAAAAATTAAAAGTCCTAAATAATATGCCATCATAATTTTTCCAACATCATCTACATTTCATGATTGACTTTTATTCACTCTACTCCAAACTTCTTCACTGATTTTCAGGCACACACAGCACATTTTCACTCTTAGATGTGTTCGCTTTCCATTCCCCCTTTTGGGGATTCTTTTTGCTTGATATTTGGTGAGCTTGCTTCTTTTTCTTTGAGTATCTGCACAAATTTTGCCTCATTACTATGAGGATATAAAAGATACCTTTTCACTTTTTAGTCCCTTTACCTTTTTTCTTTTCTTCAATGTACATGTTGCTACCTGAAAAAAATGTATTATGTATTTATTTTGTTGGTATGATTTTGTATGATCCCCTACTTTAGAATATACATTTTCTGTGGATGTCTATTTTTTCCTGTATTGCTGTAATATTTGTACTTTTCAGTGAGTTTTGTTGAACAAATAAGTGTGCATCTTTTCAAATGAGAGTTTCCGTCATTTAGAAGTAAGAAAATATCAAACCAAGAGGAAGACAGACCTGAATTCTAAGCCTGGATCTGGCAACTTACAGTCTCTAGAAACTTAGACAAGTCATTTAATAATTCAGAGCTTCAGTTTTGCAGCCAGTAAAATAGGGCAACCAAAGTAGATGAATTCTTTGGACCTCTCACCCCTAAACAACACTCACGATCCTATTGCATTTTCATTCTTTGAGCTTCCAATTATTTTACAGATGTCTACAATTCAACATGTAGTAAGGTATCTACGAGAGGATGCTGGGTTTTAACCCTGGAAGTGACTTTTTCTGGTAGCACATGGCTTCTTTATTCTGGCACCTGTGGAATATTTGAGAAATTCTAAGAATATGGTTTAAAAACCTTTTCTTCCTACATCTGGGCCATGCACTTTAACAGATCTAAAGGAATAAAACATAATTGAATATCCAAATATTATATGATAATTTTTAACATATATGATAATATGTTAAAATTGATAAACTCTGAATTGGGAGTTAGTGTGAAATCATAGCAATATATATTCACACATAAAGTTTATGACATAGGCTCCCCTGATCTTAGGATGAAAGTAATAGAATTTTAAGTCTATAACTCTAAGAGTTAGGACATACATATAGAGATGAACTGCAAGGGATGTGTTATTTAATGTGAATGGGGGCTTTCTGCATGAGCTGTGGCACCCTGGCCTCTCTTGGAAGACTGCAGGCCAATTGCCTCTTTCTTAATAATTTCCAAACCACTCAGAAAGTGCATTCCATTCCCCTTCTCTGCACACTTTATTGGTGATGCCTTCTTATAATAGAGCTTTATAATTCAACACAGACTGGGGAATTATACCTAAAAGGAGTTTCATCAAGATATGGGGCATAGTAAGTATCTCAGAATTACACAAATAAATATATGTGCTATTAGAAAATATTGTAAAAAACCTACAAAGAAAACATCCTTTAGAATAGTTCATAAAATTTATAGCCAATAGGAATTATAATCCAAATTTTACCATTGCTAAACTTCAGTGTTAACAATTATATATGGGTTTGGAGGAGAACTTGCTAATTCCAGCAGAGTTTCTATGAGAAGAAATTTCAAAACATTCTTCAGTTTTTTCATTATTCTTAAGGTTATAGTCCTTTGTGGTTTGGGACTGCATTGTGTTTGCTTTTATTATGGGCCTAAAGGATTGCTTAGCTGTGCATCATACTAGGGTAGATAGGGATAACCAGGACATTATGATAGAGGTAGAGTCATCAAAAAGTAAATTTATTATTTAAAATTAAAATGTAATTATTTATTTGTGATCCCTGCACAACTAGAAACAACTTGTCACCCTCTACAGAACGATGGGGATTACCTTCTTCTGCTTTTGACCATGATGGTTGTGTTAGGCAGAGTTCCCTAGAGGAACAGTGCTGATCTACTGTATCTCTTATAAAAGGAGATTCACTAAATTGGTGTACAGTATGGCATCTGGGGAGTCTAACTGTGACTGTCTGAATGCTGCACAAGTGCAGACATGGGTGGGCAAGCACTCTGTTAGGCTAAATGTCTCAGTAGTGCCAATCTGGCACTGAAGAACTGGAAAGATTCCCAGAGAGCCACCAGTCTTTAGTACATATTGGAAGCCTAAAGAAGAAGGGGTCTGTAGTTAGTGGAGGGCAGAAATAGCAGCAGCAGCAGCAGCAGCAGCAGCAGCAGCAGCAGCAGCAGCAGCAGCAGCAGCAGCAGCAGCAGCAATCACAGCAAGAATAATTGTACTCAGCAGCAATAGGAGAAGGCAGGCAGGCAGTACTGCTTTTTCCTCAGAGTTCCTTCTACCTGGGCTACCTGTTAGGCCCACTTTGAGGCACCCTCTTCTTTCCTCAGTTAACTCTTTCCTGAAATACCCTTACAGACCCACCCTGAGGCATGGCTCTTAGTATATTCCAGATCCCATCAAGTTACCAATCAAGATTATTGGTTACAGTAGCTTTATTTGTGAGTGAAATAAATACTGGTGATGAAATTACCTGGGTAATGTGATGAACTTTAACATCTTGAGTCCATTGTTATGGATCTTTAACCTGAACTGTGTCTAATCGGCAAAAGAGATGAGAGGGTTGCCAGGACGCTTAGGGCTATTGGAAGAAGGTAAAAATATTACATTTTTCCATATTTTATGTTTTCTTATTGCCTCTTCTTGCTTTTGAATCATAGAATTATTTTTTTCATTATTTTTTCTTGCATTTGCTTCCTGCCAAAATTTCTCCTCTCTAATATTTTCTAGTCCAGTTGGCTTCATATTTATTTCCCCTTTCTCTCTCCTAATATTTCATCCAAGTGGAGACTGCAAAGCCTTTCATAAAACATTTTATCAGCTTAAAGATGATGAAAGATGAGAGCTCTGGCCAAGTTAAGGCGGCCTCATTTCTTTTCTGTACCGTTTTCTCAGTGTGTGTAGAATGCACATCTATTCCCAGTCATTGGCGTGTAAACTCTCGATGTCACGAACCTGCTGAGCTTCTGTTACTTGATTCTCTTTCATTAGGACTTGATAAATATTGACCAGGAGCTTCTAGATCTCAAACTGCAATTTCTGGAGAATCAATTTTTTTATCTGGAAAAGTTGTAATTAGCCTTTGATTCTATCTGAAGTCCTTTTTTTTTTTTTTTTTTTTCTTTT
>CABHPP010000288.1:27500-54057 GCA_902168425.1 Peromyscus attwateri | reverse complement strand
AAGGGATGAGGCAACCACTATATTGTACAAAGATCAATGTTGTGGCTTGGTAGATCTTCCTTCAGAAAGAATCAGAAGTCAAAAGAAATCAGATGTCATTATTAACCACTGAGCCAGCTCTCTTACTCCCTAGTCAAGTATGTAAACTATGTATAATGACAATATTTTACTCATGAGTTGGGAGGAAAAAAAATAAAACCACACCCTCTCCAAACACACATGTTGCCTAGCACTGGCTAAGAGTCTGGTACACATAGGCTCATCTTCTATAGAAAAGTCACTTGGTTACATTCTCACGTGACATCAGTTTCCAGGTAAGGCAAATGAAGCTCAGCTGTTTTCAGATCACAACACACCCTCCACTAGCTCACAATGCTGCACTTCCTTCTCATCTGGCTTGTGTGTGCTTTGTGTGTTATATTTGAAGATAAAAATGATTTTTACTTTTGTAAGTGGTTGTAGTATATAAGCATCTACACAAACAATTTTTTCTTTCCAGTCCTGCAAACATTGCATTATTTCTATCTCTTCACAGAAGTACACTTTTGCTAGTGCTGAGATAGCTCAGGTATGAACACACACATACATGCACACATACACACTCACAAAAACACAACCCTGTCTATATCTTATCTGAGTGGCACATGTCAATATAAGAAAAAGATTTGACTGCATTATCAAGAGCAGAGCTTACATGGGAAAGCTCAGCCACTGAATCACTGACGTGCTTAACCCCAGCTGAAGGCCAGGTAGGTTTCACATACCCAGCCAGGCCAACCTGCAACAATCAACCTCTGAGTTAACCCCACAAAGAACTTTCGTTATTTATAGAGAGCTAATCACAGAAAATACTCCTCACTCCTCTGGGAGAAAAAATTAAAATTGTACCGATGTGACTAATCTCCTTAACAAACTCCATGTGGCTTTGGCTCAAGTAACTAAAAGGGTTGAAGATTAATTTTTTTTATCTATTAGGATGCATAATCAGGAAATATATTATCCATAGAGTATAATCCAGCCATCTGTTCTCAATTAAAAAGTACATGATACTATTAAAAAAAATGGAAAGTCACCATCTCAGTGCCTCTGAAATATGACCAGCAAAGCAGAAACAGTGAGATATTTAGCTGGGATTGGGGAGTTATGCTGAGCTATGTAGACTTGAATTTCTGAATGAAAAGATGTATTGGATAATGATTCTCTTCCAACTGAGTTGTTAATGGCTTTACTCTTAATTATACAAGTGATTGCATTTGTCTTATATGGTGATTTATTCCTGAATATTATGTACTTAACTTCACTTAGAATTTCCATGTAGCTTTTAGAATAATATAACTCTAAAAGTCCTTAATAATTACAAAGCTCTTTTGTACCCATTGCCATGGAAATAGCTTTGGTGGAATCCACACCACTTTGCCAAGAAAAATAGTACATTTCCGATTTACTTTTCTAACCTGGATACTCACTATTCATTGTATAAAACTGCCAAGAATTTGAGTTTAGAAGGAATTTTTAAGCACTCAGTTAATATACAAACTCAGAAATACATGCACCAAGCCAAACAGAAATCTTGTATCAGCCCTTAAGTAACCAGGTAGAGGGCATGGTTCATTCTACAAAGTAGTTAACAACTACAGAATGGTCAGTTATTTGAAAATACCACAGTTTGAAACTTCATGTAAATGGAAGTGTATTGATCTTCTTTGGTCTATGTAGAATAATTCTCTGTTCAAATAAAATCTCATTTAGACCCCCATTCCCCACATCTGGAGTTGTACAGAAAAGAATGTAATTACAGGGTATTAGCCTACTCAGTAGGGTAATTATGGGCAGATGGCTACTTTGATGAGTTCCCCCTTACCTCACACCCTTCTTGACTTTTTCTTACTTTTCATAGTACAAGACAGAATTTACCATATTTCTCTAGAAACTTTGGGAGCCACAATGAGAAAGAAAGTTACTCTTGCTTTTCTGGAGTTGCATTTAACAGTGGTGGTGGGGACATGACAGCAACCACACATTACATAAAAGTAAATTGAGAAACTGGTTGACAAAGACAAAGATAAGAAGAGTAGAAACACCAGTTCCATTTTTTTTTGCAAGTTTTGAAAATAACCTCAAGTCCCAGCTTTCTGTACACACTGTACCTTACAGCTTACTTTCAGCAGGTCTCCATGTTTATATTCTAAAGGACTTGAATTATTTTTTATTCAGTGTCTATGCATGTGTGTGTGTGTGTGTGTGTGTGTGTGTGTGTGTGTGTGTGTGTAAAGGCAGGTATACACAAGTGCAGTTAGTGTAGATGCCAGAAGAGGGCATCAAATTCTATAGAGCTGGAGTTAACAGAGAGTTGTGAGCTGCTTAACATGGATTATTGGAACCAAATTCTAGTCTGCAAGAACAGATTACATTGATTAAGCATTCTCTTAATCACGAGCCATCTCTCTGGCCCCCATGTTCATTGTTTTTGAACATGAGAATTTAGTTATGTCTTCCTTAAGTCCCCTAACTCTATAAGCTTCTGTGCTTTCCAACTCTGAGTTGGAGATTATCCTTTTTTTTTTAATGGAAATTTAATGCCAGTGACGCCAAAATGTAATGAATACTTTAAGTAGATTGACATCAAGGAAAACATTGCAAAAAACATCAGTGAGATAACTCAGTAGGTAAATGAGCCTGCCAACAAGCCAGATAAACCTGAGTTTAAAACCCAAGACTTGCATGGTGAAACTCCAACAAGGTGTCCTCTGACCTCTACCTCCACTCAGAACACACACACACACACACACACACACACACACACACACACACACAAAACACATGCACAAAATAAGTAAAAATATAATAAAATATAAAAAGAAAATTTGAAATGGCCATATAACTGCAAGTTCCACTGCCAGGGTACCACCAAAGTGCAGAATCTTGAAAATATAACCTAGTAAGACTTAGGGCTTCAGATGTTTTGTATAAAAACCTATTTCTAACTGCCATCTATGCCACATCAGTCATACCAAACAAGGGAAATTCAACACTGCCCATTTGTAGCAGCTGCTGACATTGTTAGGAGTGCTGTGCCTTCCCAAGCAGATCTCGAGCCAGATAAGTCTGAGAGTACTAAAGATATAGTCCCAAATGGATGGCTATGAAATATTCATTAGAGAGAAGTTTGACCCACAATGTCATTGATGCAACCCAGCATGTAGGACAACTTCATCTTCTAAAGTTACACATGTGAAAGTAAAAGAAAAAAAAAGACTTTCCAACCCAACTAAGGCTTAAGAATCTACATTCTTGGTTAGTAACTAGGCTGTATTAGGGAGAGAGAGAGAGAGAGAGAGAGCGAGCGCTAATTATCTATTTAATATGGTGAAGGCTTTCCTTTTTTTCCTTTGAAAAATAATTTAATAGCTCTCTTTTGTGTATATGCAAAACTGAAATATGTGTTTGGTTCTACCATTTGATTGTCCATCATTTTACCTTCTTCTCATAATATTTCCTGACAATCTCTCACTAATGGAGACTTTGACCACTACATGAATACATACTACTACCTAGGACATAGCCATATTCCTATGTTACTCCAGTCCTAGACTGCAATGAGAAAAAAGGTATAACAATTAATTCTTGTTGAACTAAAATTAAAATTAGGGTGAGGATGTAGCTCAGTTGGAAGAGAGCGTGCCTAGCATGATGACTGGGTTCAAAATCTAGTACTACACAAACAAGGTGACACATTCTGATAGTCCTAGCACTCAAAATATGGAGATGAGGATCAGAAGCTAAACACCATCCTTGCAGTACTGCCAGTTTTAGACCAGTTTTGGATACTTGAGATCCTGTCTCAAGTATCCAAACTTGTCTCAAAAAAAAAAAAAAAAAAAAAAAAAAACACTTACGGAACTAACAAATTAACTAAGTAACCAACCACTACCATTAACAACAAACATCCTTGCAAATCCCGTGGCCTGAAACAACAACAGAGAAAATGGTGTGAGGGGAAATTACATTGGACTTACTCAGACATGTGTGTCATACAGACGCACATGACTTCACCCATGGTTAGCAATTGATGCTGGTGTTGGCTCTGGCTGGGGTGAGTTAGAATATCTCCACTTCCTTACCTAACCTTTCAGGTTGGGTGTTTATGCCTCACTTACAGCAGAACAGTAACAAAAATGGTGTCTTCAGGCCTTGGTGAAAACCTCACTTGGGTCTATGGGTGAGTCTGCACGCCCAGACTGAAGGGCAAGGGAAACGAATTCATTTCTTGATGACAGAAGCATATTGCACTGCACTGGAGGAGCTTTGGTGCTATTATAGAAAACAACAGGATACCATCTCTAAATGAGCAAATGAGCATCAAATTGGTTCTTTCACATATACTGCCTCGTTTCATCTTAACCACATTATGCAGAAAGATGTTTGTAAAGATAAACTAAAGATGTATTGGGTGTTTTTAATGAGGGATAACAAAAAGTTAACTCTGACCCACAAGCTTTAATTTGTTTTTCTGATCCCTACCAGAACTTAACTCTTATCATTACTTCTTTTAAGACAGATTAGCTTCCCACAGCATCCTAAGCAATCGTGCCTTGTTCCCATCAGGCTTCGGCCCATGTCTCTTCCTATCTTGGTAGACAGCATGTAAGCCTATATATCCTCCCTCCTCATTAGGCTGAGAAGTCAGTGTGTGTTCACACTCCTTGGGTCACATTCTGATTTTAGTATAAGATAAAAAGAAGCTTAAGAAAACAAACTTTTTAAGATTCTAATCCCAAAGTTCCAGAAAACATGTCATGGCCAGCCACTTCTTTCCATTGTTTATGGATTACAGGGTCTCAGCCTGTTCTGTGACCTCCAGAGACTCAACCCACTTGTGAAGAAAGAATATATACATATATTACAAATGTGCTCTTCTCTGCACCACTTGAAGGGCTGGCCTAACTGGTGTGACAAGAAAAGGACATACATATGTACATAAAGACTGGCATCAGGTGGAGTATGCCCACTTTGATGGAGTCCACCAGCCTAGAACCTCAGCAAATTAATTTTTAAAATCTAAAAGACAGGGAGGCAGGTTTAGCTAATCTCACTAGGAGGTCTCTATAAAGGAGCACTCTCAGACTGTAGTCATCAAGAAGGAAACTGTGGTTGATAGTTTTGCACATGCTGATCAATCCTCTATCAAACATTTGTACTTAAACAGAAGGAAGGCACTGGCATTTCTCTGAGCCTCACCTGGGGAAGGCTTTGCTACTCCCATGGTTCTGAGGAACTGGTTCCTTGACATGTCTGTGCTCAGGACAACAATGCATATTCACTCAGGTCTTTATCTGCTCCAGAAACATATGTAATTTTATGAGTTTAATGTTCACTGGGGATAAGGTCAAAATACAGCACAACATCTCAGTCAGCTAGCAAAATAAAAGTTCATTTCTTCTTGTCAGGATGTAAGGAGGGACACATGTAAGCTAAAAAGACCAGGCAACATAAGGGCTTCATGTCCTTTGCCATCTCGGGTTTCCACAGACTTATCGTCATCATTTAGCAGGGAAGGAAGAAGATGGAACATGACACATGTCATGTCCAGGGTTTCAACCCGCTGCAGAGAAGGCTGGAGAATGGACCTTACATCAATGGAGGAAAAAAAAAAAAAAAAAACCAAAATTGTTTTGATGGCAGATCCTACCATGCACTGTAAATCTTATAGTTCCTACTGTGCATTTTTATTATAAATCATTTTTTCTCCAGCTGCTTCATTACCAATTTCAACTTTTGTGCATTCATGTATCAGACACAATTTTTCAACACTATTTTAGCCTATTTTTCACATTACTAGAGTTTAGCCTTTGTACTTGTATGTCTTAGAATCTTCTGTACACACCTACTGCTAATGTAGATACATAATTTATTAGTTGAATGATATTTGATTACTAATATTTTGGTTGTAGGTCAAAAGTTTTGAAATAATAGAAAAAAACAGTGCTTAAATAAGTAAAATCAAACTACTGTGTTATCTTTAAATTTGGGAGATAGTATCCTAAAAATGAACTCTTCATTATTAAAACAAAGGTAATTCCATGATATTGATACCTTAAATTGGCTCTAAGTTATTCCATTAATTCTGCTTCCTTTTAAAAATCATCTCTGAGCTTTCTTTTCCATATAGTAATGTGGGAATTAGTGGAGAAAGTGACAAGGTCCCTGCTCCTTTTCCTCTAAGACAGCATAAGATACAAGCTTCCTGTACCACTGGGTCTGTTTGGAGATGTCATAGGTCCATTTGCCTTTCAGCCACTTTTCTCAATCCTCACCAGGAGAGTGGAGGCAAAGAATGTATTGTTTCTTTAACCTAATTCCTAAAATGTTGCATGTACCACAGAGCTGGCTCAAACTTTTCAATATGGCCCAAGTGGATGTGGTATTCAGATTAAATAATACCGAAGGTGGATTGTTATAGTGTAGTCCCATTTTCCTTGAATGAGTTGAGAAATCTAGTAAATAAATTCAAGCAGGCAGATTCCTTAGATACAGAAACTTAGCACACAAGTTAACCTTCCAATTCATTTTCTGAAGAAAAAAATCATATGATTCTGTAGCTGTGACAAGAGAGATGAGATTGTTAGATGACATTAAGTATGAAGATGAGTAAGGCAGAGATAAGAATAATCTTACTACCTAGAGATTTTAGAAAAGCATATGAAAATAACAAGTAATGTTTTTAGGCCTACTCTATCTTTTTCCTTCCAGTGCCCTCTGAGATAAAAGAGAGAGATGGGATATAAACCGACAATATTGATAGTCAGGGTAAAAAAAGTCACACAACTCATAATCACCCAAACTGTTATTTTCTGGATGGAAAAAGCAATGCAAGAAAAGCTGCAGAGAAAGGGGCTGGGATGAAAGTGTGCAATAAATCCAAACCAATTGCTGCCTCATGAAAGAAAAATATCAGGGCCTGTGCAAGAAGAACATAAAGCTGAATTATTCAGCAAAACAGGAAAGATATATAACCACATGGATCTCATTTTATACCTGGAAAGCCAGGTGGAGCTTATAACTCCATTTTTACAGGGAGAAATGCAAATCAACAATTTTTTTTAAAGACCCAAATGCTTCATAGAGACTTGATAAATAACAATGTAGAAAACTGGAAGGGACCAAATTATAATGTCCACTGTTAATCACAAAAGCGTCAAATAGCTGAGTTGCTTCTAAACATCTGCAGGTAAAGAAATGACATAAGACCCCAAAGTTCTGATACTTCTAATTAATTATTGTCTAATCAAAAAGACATTTATCCTTATCCCTGGACACACCCCTAATGTGTGTTGCTACTCTTCAGATAGGAGATATTCATTCCAGATTTGGAAGAGGCAACACAAAATTCTATTAGAGCATGTGCTTTGAGTAATGAAATACCACTAGAATTAAATTGAGAATCATTATTAAACTCATAAAACTGCAAGTTTCAGAGTGTGTAGTTTTCATGACAGCTCCACATGAGAACAAAAGAGAGGAGGAAGGTTCTGTAGTGCACAGGCGACTGCATTTATTTCAATCTAGGCATTACAAACCTAGACAAATGTGGAAAATGCCAATTTTAACTACACCCTGCTGGAAAAATAAAGGAAGTGAACATATTGCCCTCCAAACTGTGCTTTATAACTTTTCATCAGCGTACTTGATAAATTTTTATCTTTAATCCCTGGCATACTTGATAGAAAGAATATTTCTCTCGGAATTGCAAACAAAGCTAATAAAAAGCATGTGTTATCCACATACTGTCATTGGATTGAGAATCCTAAATAACATGATGGTCTGTTCTCAATGCTAATATAAAAAGGCTGAGAGACCTCTCCAGAGGGAACTGCTCTTGTTCTGAAGATACCCTTGTGCTGATTGACAGCTTTTCCAGTGTCTTCCCCAGTCTCTTTAGCTTACAATGAGAATGAAAACTTTGCAGGAGTCAAACTGTGTCCTGATTGATTATTCAAAACAATTCATTCACAGGGCTGAACACATTGTCAATTAAGAATTAACTTCCTTTTTTAAATTTTATTTTGCAGGAGGAGCAACTCATTTTAATTTTTTTTTATATAACACAAAATATTCTTTCCAGTGCTACTGCATTTTGAGGACTTATAATATAGATAAGATGGAAAATATCAAAAATGTTTAAGGTCTTGAGAAAGGGTCAGAACTTATACTACAGTGAGAGACTAGCGAGGAGGCATGGGTGCAGGTTGAGCTGTGCTTAACTTTTCATCTTCATCTCCTTTACAGATACCCCAGGTATGCATCACCCAGAGAAAGGGGGCAGAGACTGCAAGCAGAAAGCTGAAACTGCTGTTTATGCCCATTTGATAATAACAAGAATTTTTTGCAGGAGAACCTTTTGCTTTTACACATTGGCTATTTACTGGAGGTCAAGCCAAACTGACACCTTTGAGATCCCGGCTGGGGTGTGTTTTACCAATAAGCCTCCAGACTAAGTATTGGACTGTATTCATGGGGCAGCTTGGTATGTCCATGTCTAGATTTGGAAGCCAGTAAGGGATCTAAAAAGAAGATAAGGACAGGAAGGTAAGGGCAGAGGGCAGCATTTCTTCTCATTAAGCAAACTGAAAGTAGAAAACTGCATTCTGTAAGTGTTACAGCTTAGATATCTCATCAGACATGCAGAGAACATTTGGGATTGTGAAACAAATGTGGACATTATCAGAATACAAAAAGATACATTATCAACCCTAACTGCACCAAAACCCAAACTAAACCAAACCAAAATAAACCAAGCAAGCAAGCAAATAAGCCTAAACCTAAAACTAAATCATACCTGCAAGTTATAGAAAAAGGTCCCTTGGCACAATTGCCTAGTAACATCATAAATATCTCTCCTCTACTAAAACTTTGTATGGATGCTACTACAACTTTATACAGAAAGTACTTCTATACAGATATCTGCCCAACAATGGTCTAATAAACTCCATTGATTCCAGTCTTGTGATTTATTGTTGTAAGCAAAGACTATTGTTTTAAAATATCTGGTGTGACCTTCATTTTGTCTTTTGGAGCATCCCCTCATCTTAATCTCTTTGACTACACCCACATTTTATTAGGAGTTTCACATGCCCATTACCATATTCTGCTACTCCCCAATTGATATCATTATTCTTTTGAGGATCTCCTTGTGTTTGGGCTTTTAATAGACAGACAGGTACCTTCATAGAAACTGTAAATCTCACTCTGAGTCTAAGTTCTGGCATCTGCTGGTCCCATGGGGGAAGAGGATGACATTCCTGCCTCTGACCTACCAGATGAAAATCACATGAACCTGGCTACCTGTCCTGGTTAATTCTAAGACTTTTTGTCACAAAATATTTGTAGTTAATTTGGATACCAGGGCTTCCCATTATGGACCACATAACCTTGCTGAGTGCTCTCCTGAGATTCATAGTGTGTGTCAACAACTCAGGGATGGTGTCTTTAATACTGTAGAATGAGGGGACAGGTTTAGCCTTCAGTATGTTTGGCAGCAGTGAAGGACTTCTCCAAATCCACAGCCCTGGGAAACTCCTCTCCATCAAAGGTCGTGTTAGAGAGTTCCTCCTCTTCCTGGAATACAGGGTCTATGGCCTTACCAATTTTACCTGATCCATCCATAAACCCATCAAACTAAAGAGATAGTTAATACATAGCTTCCTGTAGCCAGCCACATCTAACATCAGAATGAATGGCTTTGCTACCATATTCCTTGTATTCCATAATCCTAAGAATTTTCCTTCCTAGCTGAGAATCATCAGAAATGGAGCTGTAGTGTACATCTTTAAAGAATGTATCTTTACAGATGAAAAAATTAGCCAATTTAAGTCTTTAAAGTCTATAGCTGGAGTTTTCTCCAGTCCCAACCAGGCCTGCAGCCGCTCTGACCCAAACAAATACACAGACGCTTATATTAATTAAGACTGTTTGGCCTAATGGCTCAAGCTTCTTGCTAACTAGATCTTACACTTAAATTAACCCATAATTCTTATTTATGTTTAGCCATGGGGCTTGGTTCCTTTTCTCAGTTCTGCCTTCACATCTTGCTTCCTCTGTGTCTGACTGGCAACTCCTCTTGCCTCACACACACAAAGACCAGAGTTTACTCCCTAGAATCTATACAAAAGTAAAAATATTCAAGCACTGATGAGGTGTAGACAGCCAGCTTAGTCTGTTCAGTGAGTTCCAGGTGGGTGAGATGTCCTGTCTCAGAAAAGGAAGGTAGATAACTTCTACCTTCTAACTGAGAATGTCTTCTGGCCTTTATACTTAGAGGGCAGCCCTGCTGCCCTTTTTCTTCTTGAAACACACACACACACACACACACACACACACACACACACACACACGAAAAGAAAAAAACTAAGGAGATATTAGAGAACAATTAATAAAATTGGTTTCTAGATGGGAAATTAAAAATAGAGAAAAAGGGGTCTGGTTCAGAGAAAAACAGCCCAGTGTATGGTGAGGACCCTGCTCTGTCTGTATCTACTAAAGGAGATAAACATACTCTGTTGTAGCTCTCAGGATGTTAGTCTATGAAGAAGCGCATCCATGGTTACCTAGAGCCCTAGCCTTGAGAAGGGGAAATTATAGTGATGATATGTTTCAATTTAAAGGCCATCCTTTAAATTTATTAGGTGACATTAGAGATGACTGCTACCATTTCAATGAAAGCCCATAGAGGAATAGGTCAATATTTTTAATTGTGACATTTAAGAAATTACCCAAGCAGTAAGTTCATAAAGTCTGTGATTGGAAATAAACCAATTAATTCCTCTCCCTTCTGTGTATACCAAAAGATCACATTCTAATGAATGTAAATATTTAATTCTTCCGACTTTCATTCCTATGAATCCATATTGGGGCTCTATAATAGAATTATTACAAGGAGCAACAAACAGCAGCACATTTCTAATACAGAACATGCTTTGGTTTTTTTTTAATCTCAATATTGCTAAATATTTTTATGTTTTAAAAGGATAGTGTATAATGTAGGGGCCTGGAGAGAAGGCTCAGTGATTAAGAATGCCTACTGATTCTTCACAGGAGCTGAGTTCAATTTCCAGCACCCAGTTCAAGTGGTGCACAAGCCTCTGTGAGTCCAACTCCAGAAGATATGATGCCCTCTTCTGGTTTCCACAGGTACCTGCACTCATATTTATATACCTGCACAGAGTCACACAAACATACTCATAATGAAATATACAGTAAATATTTTAAAAGGGCAATGAAGGAGGCTTGGAAGGTAGCTCAGTTGGTAAAGCACATACTACCCAAGCATGAGTACCTGAGTTAGATCTGGCAGGCTCATGTATAGTAACCAGTAGTGGCACTGTATGCCTATAATTCCAGTACTTTAGTTAGGTAAGGTTTTTTATATGCTTTTGCATACAACACAACTGGATACTTTTTGCACTGGAAACCTAAGACTAAGGTCATCATCTAAACAGCATTCTCTAAAGCACAGCATGGGAAAATATCAAAAACACCAGTGTTAGGTCTGTTGATTGAGAGAAATATCATTCCTTTTTTCTGATTAACTGAGGGAACAGGAAAATATACGTACATTGTCAGGAACTTCAAAAAGAGGCGAGTTTCCCTTCCAACTCCATCCCATCCTCCCTCCTTTCTTGTCTAGCTTTTTCTTATCTATTTTATCTGGAAGCCCAGGATTAGCTTCTGAAGACAAAGACTTCTTCTCAGCCCTGCAAATCTGGGGTGGCTCCTCCATAAATTATTGTATTGACTCTATGTCAATGCAGACTGTGGGTCTTCTGGGACTTCGCATTCGCAAGCACTTAGCAGAACACAGAATGGTTTGAGGAGTATTTTTTTCCCTGTGTCATTTATTTTCTTACTAAAAGCAGTCTAATTTAGAAGCATGCTCACTAAAGTCTCCATTTCAAAGAGGGGAGCTAATGAAGACAGTCTGGCTTACATCAAGTCACTGACACAGATCATAATTAGGGAAGCATGAGTGAGCCAGCTTTATCTTGGAAACCATATCCCATTAGTCACAATGTTATGCCAAATGCATTGTTTGACTGAATTACAGACTGAGCTTACTCAGAAAGCCCTTGATGATCAAATTTCTTTATGTGCTAATGCAGGTTGCTTTCTTTTATGCATCCAGGGATCAGATGGTTAGCTTAAGGATGTTCCTTCAAACAAGGTGAATTGCAAATGGAGCAAAAGTGTTTTGAGGATGGAAGTCCATGGGAGTATGCTTGCCTAGCATTTGTTAGGCTCTAGGTTCAATCCCCAGTACTACAAACAAACAAAAAAACAAACAAACATAACACCCAAATTAAAAAAAATATTCAAATGAAAATGAAGTGACTGAGTGAGTGAGCTACCTGAAATACTGAACGATTTTATCAAGAAAAACATCCTCTAAACAAGGGTTACAAGAAATCCTGCAGAAAGAGTGGTGCCAGATCTAAATTCCCAACAGTATCCAGAAGAACAGCAATGGTGAAATGGTAAAGGCCCTGCCACTGGATGTCTCAAGACTTCAATGTTCTGAGATCCCTTCCGCTGCTCTTCACCTAGCTTCTAAGGGTGTATGTAAAAATTGTGCACCATGCCAGGCAGTGGTGGTGCACACCTTTAATCCTAGCACTCGGGAGGCAGAGCCAGGTGGGTCTCTGTGAGTTCGAGACCAGTCTGGTCTACAGAGCAAGATCCAGGACAGGCACCAAAACTTCACAGAAAAACCCTGTATCAAAAACAAAACAAAACAAAACAAACAAACAAACAAAAACAACCGTGCACCAGTGAGCTCCTAAATTCCCTAACTCAGAGCTCCCCAAGTCACACAGCTCAGGTGCCCTGGAAGCTGAAAGAGCTGGAACGTGAGAAAGTCCTGGAGCAAAGCTGCCCATTCTGCTGCTGCACTCCCGAGGACACATGGCTCTGCAGAAGGCAACAGTCCTCTGATGTGTGTGACTTAAGCACTTTCCTGGTACCATTCAGTCTCTGATCTTGGTTTTCTCTACTGCTGTGCACAGACTTCTATCTTTCTTTGTTCTTTCTTTGACTATCCTCCTAAGTCTTTCCTAGCTTTAATTTTTGTGTGTATGTCAATAGAATATCTTTATTTAGACTGACAATTTTGTATCTGAATAAAGAGTGTTAGACTCCCTCGGGAGATTCGAAGCTAGATTTCTGAGTTGTATCTGTACAGATCTATAATTGATCACTTCGTATCGTGCATCACTCAAATAAGTCAGCCACAGAATAAAAACTCATCAGTATTTGCTTTATTCTTGCCACTTCTGTTAAGCATCTGAACCCGAAGTTTGTTACTATGTTTTCTTTTCTTGCTGCACTCAGTTCAAGTAATGAGACATCAATACCGATTCATAAATTGTGACAAACAAACTACGAGGGTGCCAGGTATTAATAATGAGGAAAATGGGTATGATGTATATAGTAACTTTTAGTACTGTATTTGCAAAATTTCTGCAATTATAAAGTTATCCTAAGAAAGTTTATAGAAAACAATGGGACTTGTGTAGGTAGCGTCATGTACATAAGCATTTGGAAATCAAGAAATTAATATCCAGGGCTATAACACTTTTATGATCATGTTGTTTTTTCACAAATCTGCCAGTCTACAAGAAAACATGGGTATGTCCTCTCACAACCACCTGAGTGAGTTATCTGTCACTCCATACCTCTAGCAGCATGTGCGTTCACCTGTTTCAGAGATCTTAGTGATTGGTGAAGGAGTAAAGAAGTAAAATCTCGCTGTTTCCATCACTTTCCTCAGTCACAAGAATGAAAGCATTATTCGCTATGCTTCTTTCCCACCTGCACTTCTTCTCTAGTGATGTTTCTGTTCCAATAATTCATTCAGTTTTTGAATTAGGTTTTTTTTTAATCATTGTTGAATTTTAAGAGTACTTTGGGTATTACAAATGCAAGTCTTTCATCAGATCAGAGAAGTGTGGTACAGATCTTTTGTCTTAGACTGTGTTTTGTCTTAATTTTATTAGTATTTTCTATCATACAGCACAAATTTTTCACTTTTTAAAAATATTATTATAATTGTGTGCATACATGATGTGCGCACGTGAGCTAGGGGGTGTGCATGCCATAGTTTCAAGGAATTGGTTCTCTCCTTCCACTATTAAGCGAGTCCCTGCTGATACATCTTGTCTTCTCCTTTAATTTTTATTTTAATAGCAAGCTCTACTTACCAATTTTTTCATGTGTTAGGTTTTTTTTTTATTTCTCAAATCATAGTTTACACTTGGAAATCACTAACTCCTATAGTTTTTTATTCATTTGTGTGTCTCACATCTGCGTGCAACATTGCTACCAGCAAGGCATGTCTGCTTTCTTTATTTTATATTCTCAGCACACAAAATAGGGCTTGTAAGAAGTGAACTCTTAAACACACTTTGTGCAATTATGCACGGGTGATCTATCAGAACAGTGTCATTGACTAAAGAACATGGACAGTAATACTGATAGTCAGCCAAATGACGGTGAGGGAACCTATGCAGCGTCCAACCAATGGCGCAGCAGTAAACAAGCAGGAGTCAATGCTGTCATTGCTTTTGCTGCAACATTGCAAACTTCCCCAAAGCCTAGGGCTCCAGAGAGAGGAAGAAATGAAAGGATAATTAGGGGTTCTCTCCAACGCTCCTCCAACAAAGGCACTTTGTGGACCTGGAACATACCTGGGCCCTGAACTAAGTCAAAGTTGACATACAATGGGTTTTATTTAATAAAATAGGCAGCAGTTAAAATCCAAGAAAATGTTAACATTTGCATTAAGGTGAATCCAAAGGCATGTGGCATTTCCACAGGAACGTGTCTCTCATGATATTTTCACGTCCATCCTCTTATCTGACCAACATTGCATGCATATTTTTGTATCTTTTTGAACTTCTGAGGTGAAACCTTCTGGAAAGCGATTTCCCTCTTTGGTATAGCAACCTGGATTGCTGAGATTTGCTTTGTTTATGTGCTTTTGAGAGGACACATCTTTCCACATGGGTGCTTTAATCATTTTTGAAAAATTGGAGGTGAAATGACAGAGCTGTTTGACAGTGGGACCTCCCATACCAGGTTCTGAGCAGCTCTCAGCTATGTGGACCACACTAGTGCTATCAAGGGGAGTTTACTTGAACCACAATCATTCCATCAACAACCCACGAACAAGAGGTCAGACAGAGTTATTAGGTGGTGAGTAGGCAAGCTTACATCTTCTCGAGGATATGAAGGGCTTCTTTCTCCCTTCTGCTGTTCTGTGTCTTGTGATGTCATCCATTTGTTAACAGTCATTAAGCAGGTGTTGACTCGGTAAAACTAAGATAGCTATTTGACATTGATCTCTCAGTTCATCTGTGAGGTTAGTTCAAACGAGAAAAGCCAAGGGCTTTGACACAACTAATAAAATGCTGCACCATCACCTCGTTTTAAAAATTGGTTCCATGAAGACACCACTTTTTTTTCACCTGTACCTCTGTCACCTTGAACCAAGATTTCACCATCAATGTGGGGTCACAGTCACATACGACCTATTCTACACCCCATTGATGTCAGAGAAATTTCTTAATGCTTTTTATTTATAATTGGCCAAACAGGGAGTGGTTAATAAGAATGCTGAGGTGTGAATTGAAGGTAGGAAATCCAGGACATTGCTCCCTGGCTTCAGAGGAAGTGGAGATGTAATAATGGAAGGCCAAGGGGGAAGTTCTACTTTTCTAAATGCTGAGGCATAGGACCAGAGGCTGTGAGTGAATTTGGCATTGCAAAGAAAGATAAGAACAACTACCTTTACTATTCAAAGCACAGTTTTTTAGTCTACTTCAAATCTAAGAAAATTCTAGAACACGCTGTTACATAATGAAGAAACAAAGGATTCTTAGACTGATGGTTAAACCTGTTATAAATTGATCTTTTCTACTATGCCCAAGGGATGAATAGTAATATCAGTTCTTTTCAGTAAATTAAAACAAAAATGAAATCAGATGAGAGATTTGAAAAGTTGCCAATGGCAGACATGTCTACTAAAACTTTCCAAACAATAAGCATCTATGGCTTACTAAACCCATCTCTTACTGTTCAAAATAATTAGATAATTTTATCTGATGAGTACAACTCATCTTTTCTATAAAACATTTGTGTGTATGTATGATATGTGCATGAGTTCACACTGATGTGTGTTTACATGTGGAAGACAAAGACAAACCTCAGGTGTGGGTCTTTTCCATTTACCTTACTCGACACAGGGTCTCTCTTGATATGTGCCATTACTCACACAGCTAGCTGGCTGGAGCCTCAGGGATTCTCCTGTCTGCTCTTGCCATCTTACTGTAGGAGCTCTGAGGTAAGAGTGCCACTGAGTCCGGCTTTCTGTGTGCTGTGGATACCTACTGAGCTGCTTTCCCTGACTACCGTAAAGCCTCTCTAGACTTGGTCTCTCCTTTTTATTTGATTTTCATGTAGGGACACATTTCTTAATTAAGCATCTCATGTTGCTACCAGTTGAGCTCTTTCCCTTTCTGTTTACAGTTATGGCTTTCCTCTTTCTCTCTCTCTGATTTAGGCTATAAAACATAAACACGCAAACAATTATACTCAACATTGTCTCTTAATGTTTCTCCATTATTCTTCTATTGCTTTTCTCCCATCCCTTGGTAATCAACCAATGCATCTATTAAATGCCACTGTGTGGAAGGCATTGTGTTACTCTCCCCAAAGATACAGGGTAGTGCACAGTCACTCAGCTATGTCCCAAACTATCTACAGAGACAAAAAGAAACAAGTACAGTAAATGGTCCAAGACTGATAAAGGCAGGTCTATATAGCTTTCTTGCCTAGCTCAATTATTATACTATCTACTGTAATTTTTCAGCATCTATCCCCTGCCCACTTCACTACCCCCTGCTTCTGGCATTTCATTTGTCTTTCATATGGACATGTGTGCATGTATGTGCATTTGTGTGCATATACATGTAAACACCCAAGGTCAATAGTGCCTTCCTTTACATGTCTCTCAGTGATCCTTATGTTTACAGCTTATTTATTTGGCTAGACTGCCTCAGGCATCCCTGCTGTCCCATCCACATGCCTTCTTTTTGACTACTGTCTTTGCCACTTTCTGAAAATTCAGTTTTAAATGTAATGATGCCACCTTTCTTGCAAAATCTGAAGAGTCCACAGTCTTCCGTGTCAGAAAAACATGATATGCTGCCAGCATCCTAAGGGTGCAGATGGACCACTTTCTCCTTCATTAAAAGTCCGGTTTCTTCAGATTTTAGGACTCTACTGTTTCTCTTCACTTTCCATGGCAGCTTTCCCTTTCTAATTTATTTATATCCCACTCTCAGTTCCAAATATGGGCTTTCTTCCCAAATTGTACATTCATCCCTCCTCTCTTCATCATCTAATACACTTACTCAAAGGAACGTTATATCTCTGGGATATCCATTTATCAACTTCAGAGACTTGCAAATCTCCTTGTTTTGCAAATGTCCCATCCCCACAGCATCACCATCTGCTAGGGAGGGCTCCTCATTTATCAATGTCCAAAATCAAACTTGTTTCAACTCTGGTCCTGCTGTCCCTTAAGACTTCCCAATCATGTAGCCTGTGGCCCATACAAGAGCAAATGTTCACTCTTATTTCCTTTCAATAAATTGGAACTGTATTGATTGACTCCTGTCTGCAATGCTTTTAACATTCAGTTTTTGTTTCTCTTCTCATGGCTACCCTCACAATCATGGGTTATGAAAGTACTGAGCTTTTGTTTAGCTTCATATGCTGTGGTAACTACACATGAACCATGTGTGTGCACCAGGTGTTTTCTGATTCAGTCAGTTTTTCATAAACTTGGTGTATTGGCCAAAGTTCTATTGCTATGAAGATACACCATGACCATGCAAATATTATAAAAGAAAACCTTTATTTGGGGCTGGCTTACAGTTCAGAGGTTTAGGCCATTGTCATCATGAAGGGAAGCATGGCAGCACACAGGCAGACATGGTGCTGGAAGGGTAGCTGAGAGTTCTACATCCAGATTGACAGGCAGCAGGAAGAGAGCATAATCATTGGGACTGGCTTGAACTTATGAAACATCAAAGCCCACTCATCCCCCAGTGACACATTTACTCCAACAAGATCACAACTACACCAATAGGCCATATTTCCTAAAGACACTCTTTAAGCATTCAAATCTATGAACCTAAGGGGGTCATTCTTATTCAAATCACCACACTTGGCATGTAATCTTTCAACACACTCCTGCAGAGGTAACAAGCAGCTACTTACCAGCTTCTAGCTTCCTTTCTCCCTCTTTGCCTCCCTCCCTTCCTTCTATTATGTTCTGTAAAACAATCTTAGTTGCTAAACTTCCTCAGTCTTGACCCTCCCCACCATCTTAGCATAGCTGAAATTGTACCTTCATACAAAACTGCTCATCATATCAGGTCTTTTCTGTCCATCCTCACTTATCCACAGCCTTTGGAAATAACTTAAAATCCTCACTCCACTATTACTCACCAATTTTCAATAAACATTTACCTTTACCATCACATTTTTCTTATTAATTTCATCTGTGTACCTTCCTTTTCTCTGAAACTTCTTTAATATTTAACAGTCTCATAGACAGGACTGCTAAATATCATCTTACACATTTTCTAAGAGCCTGTAGTACATCATGATTGCAAAGTCTGCCATCATAAGATGTTGCAATCTATTATATTTTAATGTAAACTATCAGGCTGATTTTTCTATATAAGTTTTATACACCTACATCTAAGTAAACTACAAGGTTGGAAGCTTTGCAAAATAACATTAAGATTTAAACCTTGCTTGAGAAAATGATGTGTACTTACTCAAATATTTAATTTAAGACAAAACAGGCACTGTTGAGAGACACATACACTTAGCATCGATCACCTGTGCCTCCAGCTAACAGGATCTATCGACCATCTATGGGCACATTATGCAGAATCGGAAACTTAGTCCATTTGTTCAGGAATAATTTGTACAGAGGCATCAAGTGCAGAGCTTAAAACATTAATGCCCAGGTCATACTCCAGGAATCTGATTTCTCTGATAGGAAATGGATGTTAGGATTTTAAAAGCTTCTCGGATGATTCTGATACTAACCAAAGTTGGAGATGTGCTTTCAGTTCAGGAAGGTCTTCGTGGTAAACACTTTATATGTTTTAAGCTTTCTGGGCACGTCATTGTAGAGATGTGTTTATAGCAGTGTCTGTGTTTTCTGCTTTTGAAAAGTTTTGCTATGTGTGGTTCATATGTACACATCTATTCTCTTGTGACATGCAGGGTCTACATACAACTCCCACCATCTCTGAGTCATGCAGAGACAATCAGTCCTCAGAAAGATCATTGAATGCTAAACTGGTGCTTCAGCAGCCTGCTTGAGAGGACTCAGGCTTGTTAGTTAACAGGCAGGAGATGAGGTCTACTGGCTAATCGTTACTGGGAGAGGGAAAGCCATTTTATTCAGGGATGTGACCATTGGTAAGTTGCCTATGCTTCTGTAAGTAACCCCTCACTCATTCTCCTGTAAGCAATACAACTGAACTCACTGGATCACCACAAAGAGAAAACGAAAATCAGGCAGGAAAGCAAGCAATTTCCAAAGATACAGAGGAAGTCAACAAATCATAATGTATAAATCTATTGTGGCATTTAAGTCTTTCTCTTTCTCTCTTTTCTTTTTTCCTTCCTTTCTTCTTTTCTTTCTTACGTGTGTGTGTGTGTGTGTGTGTGTGTGTGTGTGTGTGTGTGTGTGACTGTGTCTGTGTCTGCTTGCACACACCAGGGTACCAAGGTGTGCTTTTAGAGCTCCTTCTACCATGTGGGTCCCAGACCTGGTGGCAAGACCTTTTACATGCTGAGTCACCTCACCCAATAGACACTTAGGTTTTTAAAATGCCTTTGACCTCTTTGAGTGAAAACAACCACCTAGGGTAAACACAGTCATTCTTTATATTTGAAAACTGGAGACACCAACTCTTAACATACTTGGGTAATTTAGTGTACATCATCTAGTTATTTGCTAAAGTAATATTAGAATTTAAAATCTTGACTAAGCTTCTAAAGATCTAATGAGTTCCCTGGAAAGCCGTTGTGTAGGTTTGAATGAGCATGGCCCCAGTAGGCTCATATATTTGAATGCACCAGCTGATGGATCTGTTTCAGACCTATCAGAAGGTGTGACCTTGTTGGAGGTGCTGTGTCACTGGGAGTGAGCTTTGCGGTTTCAAAAGCTGATATCAATGCCAGTGTCTTTCTTGGCTTTGTGCTTGTAGGTCAAGATGTAAGCTTTCAGCTACTCATCCAGCACCATGCTGACCTGCCTGCTGCCATGCTCCCCACCCTTAAGAGTCATGGACTAACCCTCTGGAACCATAAGCCCCAAACTAAACACTTCCCTTTATAAGTTGTCTTGGTCATGGTGTTTTGTCACAGTACTTGAAAGGTAACCAAGATAGCTACTGATCTCAACATCACTTACTGTGTGTTAAAGCATCAAGCTCCTGGCTAGACAGTGCAGTAATCACTGCCCCTATGCTGATGAAGTTCAAACCCAGCCTTGGAAGCTTATACACTTGCTCAAGTATTTTATTTAAGATAAAACAAGCAGTTTACATATGTGCGCGCGTGTACACACACACACACACACACACACACACACACACACACACACACACGGAAATCTTATCTTCATCCAAGTATAAGCCAGCAGAGTTCCAGGTTTTGAATACTGGAATATAAATTATGAAAATGTATTTTTGATACATGTTCCTCATGTATACATCATCATATCCTTATTCAAAGAATCCTCTACAGATTGTAATTTGAAAGTATAAATTTTCTGTAGAATACACTAGGGCTAAATGATAGTAACCATGCATTCTGAGCACCTTTCATATCAGCCATGCATCCTAGGTTTAAGAAGATAATAAGTTTTCAGGTGACAATAAATAAATTTAAACAAAACTAAATTTAACCATGCTAAGATTCAATAAACAGATTTTAAATGCATAATTTTGTATAAGACCTTAAAAGATTAAAATAATTAAAACTACAAGCATCCAGGAGCTATAAATAAACAAAATTAAATGACTCTATATCAGAAATCTGAAAATGGGCATGTAAAACCCCTAGCTTCTTTTTATGCTGGAAAAAAAAGTGGCAATGTTTCAAAGATTTTGTTTGAAAACACACAAAAAAGGCTGAGGATGGAAGGTCAGAGGTAAATCACTTGTTCAGTTTGGGCAAAACCTTGGAACCAATGTCAGCACTAGAAAGAATGAAATAGAAAGAGGGAAAGAAAGACAGGGGAGAAGAAAGGAGAGAGCGAGAAGAGGAAGAAACAGCATGTGTGAGAGAAGAAAAAGGGATGAAAACGAGGAAAGGCAGGCTGGATGCAGGCAGGAGCATTTTTCTATGCAATAATAAGGCTGATAAATTTGTTCCACCTATATAGTATTAGATAAATAAGCCATGCATGGACACTGAAGAAAACACTTTTAAAGAAACCATTACCTCCAAATGTAAATGGTCCCATGATTTTTATCTTGTATGTTAACAAAAATATATGTGTGTATGATGGAAGCCATGATACTGTACTTTAAATGTTAAATAACTAAGTACTCCTGCCCTCATCTACACCTTTTTATCATGGGTTCCTTTCTTCTTGTCTCTCTGAAAATCAGCTCAGGTTCTACACTGTGCATAAAAGCTGAAATAAAGAGTAATATGAAAACTGACTGGAGCCAGATGGGCTACAGAAATCACACGGTGAAGAAAGAGCTGAGTTGTCATTGGGGAAGGGGAGAAAGGAGACAAGAAAATCTGCAGGCGCAGTAGTGAAACCAGAGCTTGCGGACTCCATTGCTTGGGAAGAGTTGCATCTCTGACAGCTGGTAATCATCTAGAGTGTAAGGCAAATACCCCAAAGCCAGGACACTAAAAAGGGAGTTTTGAGCAAGCTTTTTAGTAATTTGACTGTTACTTTACATGTGACACTGTTCAGAAAAAAAGGAACACATGACCACAGGGTTTCATACAGGTTACCCATAAGCATCAATTCTGTAACAGGAGATGGATAACACAGAGTAATCTTCAAATATTCTCAGAAGATCAACCACTGTAAGCTGTTCTAAATTAGAATCTTGTTTTCTCACACGACAAGGGAAATCTAGCCAATTGGTTATTCTATAGGAGCTACAGTAGATCATTTCATATAGGCATCACTGCAACCAAACATCAAGTTCCAAAGCCTGCAGCTAACTTAGAAGAAGAAAAATGAAGGAAAACCTATGGGGTTGCTGCAGAAACTAAACAGGAAAATGTATTAGCAAAGAAGCCAGATGCTTAATGAGGTAGGGAGACCAAAACTCTCCACTGTAAATATGCTCAGTACCTTGAGAACACTGAGGGCTTCACAGGTGCAAACAATTGTCAGACTGAGCACATTTTGTATTTTTTACATGTGCACATTAGTATACGTAAGAAAACAACAGAAAAAAGTCATTATCTGGGGCACAGATGCATGAAGTCAAGCAGATGTCTAACCATACTTCAGGAAAACATCAACCTCCAAGTGCAGTTCAAAACTTGGAGGTATTCATACTTTCAGGACACATATACACTCGTGCTCTGTTCACATAGGTGGACTATGGAACATTAAACATGTCCAGTAGAAGCAACAATTTGAGTCAGTGTAATATAAATGAAGTTAACTTTTAGGAGGAAGGCAATAGAATAGTAGCATGAAGTATAGTTCAAAGCTGGGAAGAAAGCTTGGTTAAAACTCTTACCACAAAATTGTGAGGACTAGGGTTCTGATCTCCAGAAATCCATGTAAATTTTGGGTGAGTGTGTTAGACTGCCTGTAACTGCACCCTCAGAAACTGGAGACAAGGGTTCCACAGAGTAAACTGGTAAAAAATATTGTCTATATTGGCACAACCCAAGTTTGATTGAGAGATCCTGTTTCATTGATTAAAGTGGAAAATCAATAAAGGATGATTTTTCACATCAAACTTGTGCCCTGCAAACATAGAGATCAAGTGCATGTGTCCCCTGACACATGCAAAAAATATGCACATACATCTATACATCATATACACAAAGAAATGAGGAAATTTTCTGTGTCTGCATGAAAGGAAAGAGGGTTTTTAATTTAGAATACTAAACATTCATCTGTGAACTGCAAAAGACAGTAAGATTGCACCAAGAGTATAAATAGACCATTCATTCATCCAAAAATTATTTAATGAGACATTCCTTTAGACATTACAAATCAGTGTTCAACAAATAGTTTGGTATATGCCTTCATTAACTGAGAGTGTGGTCAGATAGAATGTCACTTCTACTTTGACACACTTCATGACACCTTGCCTAGGGAATGGTGCTGCTTCCAAAAGGCTTGGTCCTTGCACATCCATTAACTCAGTTAAGACAATCCCCTACAGAGTGTCAAATGTATGCAATCTCTTGAGTCTCTTTGTCCGGTTGATTTTAAGTTGTGTCAAATTGATCATTAAAACTAACACACACACACACACACACACACACACACACACACACACACACATATGTATGTATATATATATATATGAATATGTTCTATTATTTAAGCATAAGACAATAGTAATTTTGTTCACAAGAGCAAAATAATGAAGTCCACTCCAAAGTCTGTGAACATATATATGATGGGATATTATTAGTCACGAACAGCTAACAGAATGGTATATGCTACAGTGTGCATGGTTGCGGAGGACATTGTACTTAATGAAATAAGCCAGTCAGAAAAAGACATACTGCAGGATCCCACTTCTATGAAATAGCAAGAGTTGTCAAATAGATGAAGAGTGAGTCACAGAGACTTTGGGGAAAGGTATATGTATAGTTGAGTGAATGCATACAGTTTTACTTTTCTAAGATGAAGAATTTCTAGTTTCTCAAAGATGTGCGTAGACTTACCAACAATAAACTGTAAATGAACCTTAAAAACAATTCAGATAATATTTTTATATTACATGTATTGTATTGCAAATAAAAAAGTTCAAATGCCAAATAAGCTATATGTTGACGAGCTAGATGTGTGAGAATATAGACTAAAAAGATAATTAAAGGATAACATGGAACATTTGTTCTACATGGTTTTGCATCCTCCTTAAAATATTGAGAATTTAGCCGTTTTATAAGGATGGCATATTCCAAATCCATACCAAGATAAGTTTGACAGGAGAATTTGTTTTCATCTACCAAGAACAAGCAATAAGAAGATTTCTAAGCAACAGCAAAATCATGGTGTTTGGGGCCATGTCCACATTTCAACAGCAAAATATTTATGCAATTAATCCCAGCAAATATTGTAAACATCAGGTGCAGAGAGCAAACAAGGTGAACTATCCCTTTGATTCTAAAGAACAATGTCCTGCTCACACAGCAACCCTCAGTATCAGTACCATACCATCCCACCTACCTTGTTTCCGCACATCCTCCACAGCAGCCACCAACTCTTCTTTGAGGTCTTGACTCTCCTTAGCAATCTGTTCACCCTTTTCCAGGAAGTTTTGAGTAGCTTGCTCTACGGATGCTGCCAGTACATGAGCTTTCTTTGACCTCCCTTTCTTTTTACCTGATGGCCCTTTGTTGCTTGTGTTGACAAGTGTTGTCACCTGAAACACAAAAGAAAAACTATAAAATCATTCCTTAAGACTTTCTAGAGATCAGCTGTTGGTTTATAATTTCTAACTATCCATTAAGGCCAGGAAAAGGTTTTGGATCATTTAGAGCTATGGTTACAGGCAGTTGTGACATTCCCAATCTTTGTCCTAGGAGCTCAATATGGAACCCATGCAAGAATAAGTGCCCTTAACTGTGAAGCCACAGCTCCAGCCCTAACTCCTTTCTAAATACTATAACTTGTACAATAAATTGCCAATTTTCACTTATCACTATATACAGAAAACTATGTAATTTGTTAGTAAAGCTTTTCATATCTTTCAAACAACTTGTTAACCACTATGGACACCAGAACCTTTATTCTGTACCCGAGAGAAATCTGGAGGGGAGGAATAAATTCAGGTGTTCTACAACATGTCAATAACTGTTGCTATTTCATTTTTACTACTGAACAAGGAACTTACCAGCTTCCTAAGAGGGAGAGTTTTGTGATCTGTTTCAATTTGCACATATCATGCTAAGACCATTAAAGCTTTCTTTTAGTTTTTAAAGAAGCCAGTCCAAAGAAAAGTTCTATCAAATGGTACAGTCATGATGTTACTCCACATGGTGGAGCAGGCAAAGTTTTTGGTCAATGTCATGATCAACGTTCATGTCTTTTTACAGCCATAGGCAACACCAAAGGAAGCAAAGCTTTAAATCAACATGTATTTTGATGGTCAGTATAGGTAGGACCACTTCAGAAGTGGTCAATACCATGTTAGGAACCACTATCTTCAGCTCTCTTTTGATTAATCAGACAGTAAGTTATATAAACACAAGCACATTTCAGCATGAACATTAGATAAAAAGTAACACACAAAAAACCCTAATATCCTTAAAATTAGAATGCAGCCAGTGGCAGTTTTACTGCAAACTGTGCATGTAATGAGGGATACATTCCAGTCTTTTTAGTCCCAGCTATACAGAACAATCACCAAAAGAAAGGTGTACTTGTCACAGGGGTTGCTTTTGAAGACATAATGAGTACAACAATATGCTACTCATCCAAGAAGATCAAGGTTCTAGAACAGTCCAATACCTGGGAACAGCATTCACCCCAAGCAAGCAACAAGGACCATTGGAAAAACCTCATCTTGGTCTGTGCACTTTTTGCCAGAGGAAATATTTGCTATTTTCATTTAGTTGTAATGCATTCTCATCATATATGTAGTTCTGTGAATATTTGTGATCTATGTTGTTACACTTTTCAAATTAAAAAAGAATAGAATGGGGAAAGAACTATTAATTTTAGATAGACTGACAGTTTATAAGAACTGGGAGCTAATCATGAAGCTACCAAAACAGCTGAATGTCTACATCACAGATTCATCTCTTGTAAAGGTAAACAAATGTCAACTCTTCTACTATCTCAGTGCATTACTGTATTAGGCACATCGAGAAAATACGCATAATAGCAAAGCTATCTTAGCTTCCTTCATGTTGCTCCTTAATGAGGGAGATTCTCCTCTAGGTTCTATGGCCTCACCAGACACACTTATTTGGCTAAGTCTGCAGTAGTAACATGAATTCCTTCCTATTGAGCAGGAAGATAGAAGTGTCACTGTTGTACTTTTGGGACTATTATGACATTCTGGTTACCTAAATAATGGCAATACCAGCTGACATTCCAATGCGGATGAAATAAATATCACAGCACTAAACCCTTCATGAAGACCTATAGGCAATTAATGACTATTGGGAGAGAATCAGGTTTCTCCAAGTCTAAGCTTCTAATTGGTTATCTAATATCAAGTCATCAGTACTGAAAACATAT
>CABHPP010000288.1:0-25000 GCA_902168425.1 Peromyscus attwateri | reverse complement strand
CTCTTTACCAAATGTGCATGTTGTGAGAATAAAAACAGAAAAAAGCAGAGCCACAACAAGCATCATAAAGAGTCAAAGTCTCACTGCTGGCACACAGGAAGTATCCTAGGATTTTCCCCAGAAGTGTAAGGATTGGTCTTGAGAGTATTTTAACTTATGAAAAAACACAAGGAAAATCTGACTTTTCTGTTTTCTCCAATATTAATCATTTTTATGGTATATAGAAAAGTTCTAGTTTTATTCATATTTATTAATGGTACACAAAAATGGTTTGTATTGTGATGTTTTCATACAAACATGTTTTGAAATGTGTCCTTATTGACTTGGTGTGTGACTCTCTTCTCCATGGGAGCATAGTTCAGGGACCTCAGTGTGGACACTAAGCAGTTACTGATGAAATCATCTTCTCATTTCACATGGGGATTTCTATGATGATATTGCTAAAATATTGGTACTTCCTTAAACCAGGCTCAGTCTTATCTTTTGGCCACTAAGTTTGTAATAATTATGATTTATCTTTATTATGAATTGAAAAATATTACAAAATTTTGGACACTACATGTTAGTCTGTTTCTCCCATGCTACTGAACCTTCAGAACATCCAACTGAATGTTGGAAACTGCACCATGATGAACTGTTTATATCCAAACACATGGAAACAATGTTTTTTTTTTAAATGCAAATACTACTACAAATTGAAATAACCTCAGTGAGCTGTAATGCCACCACAACAGCGCCTTCTGGCAGCATCATTCTTTCAGATCTTTTCTAATCTGTGGGATTTGGTGCCATACACATTCAGTGCTGCATCACAATGTCCTTTTGTGGCCCAAAGCAGCAATGTCTTTTTTTTTTTTCAAAGCAAAGCAGCAAATGTTTTGAACCAGAAATGTAAAGTGAGTAGGAAGGCATTTGTCTTTTTAGAAATCTTAAGTTGTTTAGTCATCAGCACCCATGACAGGAAACCCATGCTGTCTAGAAAGTCCCTAAAATAATTAGGGAAAGATTCCACTCTGTTCATGATTCACTGTTTTGCATTTACTAACTTTAAAGCAAAACAAAACCAGACTGTTCAAAGGAAGACTAGAAAGAAAGCTGAAACCAGACTAAGGACAAAATATTCTCCAATCAGCTCTAATTAAAGGACTCAGTTAAGCCAAGCCTGCCTTCTCCTAAAGGTCACCACAGGCCCACAGGCCAGAGGAGATAGCTCCTTCTGTGGAGTGCTTACAGATCAAGCTGAAGGACGTGAGTTTCATTCCCAGATTCCACGTAAAAGTGAGGAACAGACGAGATCGGGCGCATTCAGGGTAGTATGGCCGTAGAAATTTTTTATTTCATTTATTTATTTATTATGTATGCTGTATGCAGTGTTCTGACTACATGTATGCCTGCACACCAGAAGAGGGCACCAGATCTCATGATAGATGGTTGTGAGCCACCATGTGGTTGCTGGGAATTGAACTCAGGACTTCTGGAAGAGTAGCCTGTGCTCTTAATCTCTGAGCCATCTCCAGGCTTAGCTGTGTGTGTGTGTGTGTGTGTGTGTGTGTGTGTGTGTGTGTGTGTGTCCCCGCCATCAGACAACTTACCCTGTTGGAAGAGAGGATGAGTGGTGGGTTGCAGTGGGGACAGGGAAAGGCTGTGGCGGGTGTCAGGGAGCTGGAGGAGGGATGAGAGGGAAGATCTGCGATTGATATGTAAATTGAATTTAAAAAATTTAAAAAAAGTGAGGAACAGAGGCAAGCAACAGCAATCCCAGCACTGGAGAGGAGAAGGGGTCATTACTGGGCCTTGTTTACCAGCCAGTCTAACTGAATATGGGGGTTTGCTAGCCTCACCTAGAGAAGATGTGGTTAATTAACAGACATTAGACAGTACAGTGTGCAGGCTCCTCCACTTGGGCTGTTACTATCACCCTCCTGCCAGTCTTGGAGAGCAGCTAGTAAAGATAAAAATGCCAAAGTTAAAAAGGTGATTAAGGTCCTAAAGTTTTCCTTGGAGGAGTATAAACCATAGATGAGAAAACCCGTGTGGACATTCTGCAATAAGAAGAAAATTTCTAATCTGCTGTAAGTGTGAGATTTTAATGAGCAACCTGGCACTGTAGCTAATATTAACTGTATTCTAATATTATTGGTAGTTAATAAGTATCATCTTGAAAATTTAAAATCATTTAAATCACTAAATATCTACACATGGTGTATGAGGTATATAATGTTATTATATTAGTAAAGGAATGATTGGCTGCAAGATAACTAATGCATTTCATTTCATATATACAAATAGATATGCTTACAAAACATTTGCTTAATAGCAAGCACACCATATATACACATGTGCACATATGTAATATACAATGCATTTTGTTTATTTTGATGTTTTAGGTTAATATTTCAATATTTATATTTTAACCTATTTATATTTTAGGTTTGCTGGTAGTATTTCCTCTTTTCCTTATGAGACAATTTTAAATGATCATGACTGTTCATATACAGTAAAAGAAAATCATTTTTATCATATTTCAATGGCCTAGGTATAATTCATTGCTCCTGAAAAGTGCTTCAAAAAACAGGATGTGTTTTCACATCTACAGCGTGGAGACACTGATCACAAATCTAAAGTCATTCAAGTCAGATGTAAGCTTTCTCTCAAGGCAAAGCTCTTATTACTGAATGTAAGAAATGTCAGTTACAAAATTTTAAGGAAAACGATTAACAAGAGTGATGGCTGGTCTTGCAGATGACTGGAATTCAATTCTTAGACCCACATGACCCTTCATAATTGCCTCTAATTCTAGCTGCAAGGATCCTACACCCCTTTTTTGCCTCCTTGGGCATCCCCACACATACACATGGTGTGGTGGTTTTAATATGTATGGCCCCCACAGACCCATGTGTTTCAGTGCTTGGCCCATATGGAGTGGCAGTATCAGTGGCCTTGTTAGAGTAGGTGTGGCCTTGTTGGAGGAAGTGTGTCACTGTGGAGGCCAGGCTTTGAGGTATTATATGTTCAAGCTAGGCCTAGTAACACTATCTCCTTCTGCTACTTGCAGACTAAGATGTAGAACTCTTTAGCTGTTTCTCCAGTACCATGTCTACCTGCATGCCACCATGTTTCTCACCATGATGACAATGGCTGTAAGCCAGCGTCCATTAAATGTTTTCTTTATAAGAGTTCCGTGTTCATGGTGTCTTTTCACAGCAATAGAAACCTTAATTAAGACACCTAGTGCCGGGCGGTGGTGGCGCACGCCTTTAATCCCAGCACTCGGGAGGCAGAGGCAGGCGGATCTCTGTGAGTTCGAGGCCAGCCTGGGCTACCAAGTGAGCTCCAGGAAAGGCGCAAAGCTGCACAGAGAAACCCTGTCTCGAAAAACCAAAAAAAAAAAAAAAAAAAAAAAAAAAAAAAAAAAAAGACACCTAGCATACATAGCCACACATACACATAAATAGAAATGATTGAAAAAAAATCTGTGGTTGGAGAGATGGCTGAGCAGTTAAGAGCACTTACTGCCCTTGCTAGGACTTGAATTTGGTTCCCAGCACCTACACAATTAGGCACAAATGTCTATAATTCCAGTTCTGGAGAATCCAATGTCCTCTTCTGGCTGCCGTATATACTGCATGTATATTATCTTTCAGTATATTTATCATCATTATGTGTTTTTTAAGGTATCTCCTGCAGCACATACCGACACACTTATGTACATACAGACAAAATACACACATAAAATAAAAGTAAATAAATATTTAAAAAATCAAGAATGTCTGTTACCATTTGTATTTTACGTGTCCCTCAGACATCCATAGTTTGCAGGCCTGTTCTCCAGGACCGACTTATAGGGAACTGTTGCAGCTGCTAAGAGATCCTGCCTAGAGAAATGTCATCAGGTCTTTAGGTGCATGTCCCCAGTGAGATCAGTGCCCTCAGAGAGATGGGGCAGTGAGACTCTTGCACCTTCGTTTTCTTTGCTCTCCCTCATTCTCTCTTGCACATTCTAGCCATGCGGGGAATGGCTGTGCTCAAACAGACACACCCTAAGCCATGCCATATATCACTGGCAGCCTCTGACCACAAACAGAAACTGCCAATCTGTGCCACGGTGAAGCATCTTTCTTTACAAGTTTTCTGTCTCATATACTCACTATAGCAGAAGATTCATTAAGTAATATATTTTATAAATGGTAACATTAGCATCGGTATTGTTAAGTGAATCTATAAAGATGGCCAGACAGGCACCGGGTGTTGGTGGCGCACGCCTTTAATCCCAGCACTCGGGAGGCAGAGGCAGGCGGATCTCTGTGAGTTCGAGGCCAGCCTGGTCTCCCAAGCGAGTTCCAGGAAAGGCGCAAAGCTACACAGAGAAACCCTGTCTCGAAAAACCAAAAAAAAAGATGGCCAGACAGAATCTTGTAAAGTTATGTGGTCTAACATGTTTATTATCTTTCTGTGTTTCTATAATTGTTGCTTGTTTGTTTTGAGATACCGTCTCCTGTAGTACAGGCTGAACTCAAGCCCTCTTTGTATCTGAAAATGGACTCAAACTCCTGATTCTCTTGCCATCACCTCCCAGTAAATGCTGGGATTACAGTTGCATCAAAACACCTGGGTAAAATGGAAATACCTGTTTTAAATTTTCCTTAAGAACATAAAATACCTTACTCTTCACTGTGGAATAGTTGTGATTTCTTCTGACTTCACAAACTGTATCTGAATCATCATTTTTGTACTTGATGAGATAAACTACACATATGCGTGAGCTAGAACACATTCACTGCTTTGTCAGTTTGAGACATAAAGATTATGCTAGCAAATACTGCAAAATCTCCTAATGTCAGGATATCTTCTTCAATACCACCAACCCTAATGGGCCTCAGTACAAGTGATATTTGCCACACACTAGACACCAGGCAATACTGCCAATCATGAGTATGTTATTTCTGATCACTTCAAAGAGTGGGTAGGGAGGCTATAAAAGCTATAAAAGAGGGAAAGGGCTCTGAAATGCCATCTTTCCAACAATACACAGCTATTATAATCATGAACTTTCAACTACTACAGAGTATTACACTGGGCCTGCCCCCAAAATGAGCCTGATAACAGCAAGGAAAGGATGGAAGAGGAACTCACGGCGTCCTGCTTCTCACTGATGAACTATTTCCTGTGGATAGATTCAAAGAAATGGGGAGTCACTGTCTACAGCTGTGTTCACACAGATTACCCTGATTAATGGTAATGGGTCATATAACAAATGAAAAGTCATGAATTTTGGAAAGGAACAGTTAGGGAAGATGGGGTGGGAGTTAGTAGGGCTGGAAGGGAAATAAGAGAAGATGGGTGGGGAGAACAAATGGATTGCATTATGTATGTATATAAAATATCTACGAATTAAAAATTGAAAATATTCATGTATCTAGTATTTATAAATAAAAACAAAGTTTTCTCTTGTAAAAAAAATTTAAGTTGTCCCTTTCATTTGAACTAAAATGATAAACAAAATTCCATGGCTAACTGAACACATGTCAGGAAGGAGTGGGGGAATTGTTCATAAGCTTTCCTTGTCACTGAGACCTGCTGTGGAGAGGACTGCACATCAACCACTAATTACAATATAGATTAAAGTGAACTTGAAGAATCAGAAAAGAAATTATTTAGGAACATGTCGAACACATCATTGAAAGGTGATGAGAAAGATCAAGGATCCTGAAGATGGCACCACTAAGGAGCTGGTCTGTATCATCATCAAAGCCATGGTAGCAACATGGGTGAAGGACATGCTTTCTTACTTGCCCTGTCCACTGTTATCTCATTTGTAAGCCAGAGTTCATACCTATTATATTTATTGAGTGGAGGCAACTTTCAAAAGTGGCAAACTCCAAAACAAAGAAACTTTCTAGTGATTAGCCAAACAAAACTAGGTCTAATGTGCAATATCATGCTCATCTTGAGTTATAAAAACTCACCAGCTACTCCAATCCAAGAGTGCACAGGATTACCTCCCTTAATATTAGTAAATGTCTTAAGTGTATTAAGGAAGATATCAGCAGCACAGCGCAAACATAAATATCATTTTGACACGGGGCTGGAGAGATGGCTCAGTATTTAAGAACACTTGCTGTTGCTCCACCAGAGGACCCTAGTTTGGTTCCCAGCATCCACATAGGATGGCTCACAGTTGTCTGTGACTACAGATCCAGAGGAAATGACACCCTTTTCTGGCCTCTGTGTGCAACTGTACTCAAATACACAATTGAAAGTAAACAAAAGCATCATCTCATCAGATAAAAGTAATGTACTCATTTTCTTACTTTAATAAAGACATCAAGTGGTCACATTCTTTCTCTGTCTCATACTTCATAGAAATCTCTGCCTGTAATTTTATGTCTCTGGGTGTGCCCGTGCCTTGACTTTTACAGCTTTGCTATTTGACATATTTCTTAAATATATTCTTTGTAAAATCCTGATAACTAGAATATATTGAAAAGCTAAATTTCAGGTTACCTTTTAGAGAGTCCAATGACTGATTTTTATATTATTAAATTCAGTAATAATAGTCAAAATTAAAAATAAAATGAATATATGCACAGACACACACATATATATAATCAATTATTATTTCTTGCATGGAGGCAATATCACTGTTCTCACATATAGTGTCTAGCACTTGAAAATTTGCACACTTGACAGGATTAGACAAAACCTACTAAGAGCTACAAAAATGTCATGTTTCCCCATCAGCACACATAGAAAGTTTCTCACAAAAACAACGAATAGAAAAATTTCCAAAAATTTCAACCTCTCAGTGAATGAAAGATTTTCAGTTCTAGATTTTCTCCTCTAGAATCAAACATACAATCTGAAATGATTAATAATGGCACTTATTCTATTTTTAATGGAATCCAAATACTGAGCACTCTCCAGTTATCCCCAGCCCATTACATGTAGTGTGTTCGTGAATTAGGAATCAAAAGTTTTGTCCCTATTTCTAAGATAAGGCCTTAAATCCATTGAAAATCAATTGCATGTTAGTGGATGTTTGTACTACCTGCTCTGAGGCTTGGGGATCATTAAGGACACAGGGTGGAAAGAATTTAAGAGTCAGAAGGAGGAGAGCAAGGCTATGAAATGCTATCTTATGGGCCTTGCACAGACAATGCTTTCATGGTCTCAAAGCAGCTGTTGCTATATATACAATAAATATACACAAGATTGAGACTACTAACAGGCCACCACAGATCAGGGAAGGGCCCATTGGGTCTGAACTACTGGCTACTTATAGATTATGGGGGAGAGACAGTCGTTGTATTCAGCTTTATACCCTCTGAGTCACCCACAAGGTTCCAATGAGCAGTTCTGAAGCCATGATTATGCAGATAATCCCAACTAAACTTAGTGGCTATCAAACCAGAAATGAATGATTGAAAGGGCATTACATTATAGGGAGGAGGGGCTTAACAGACGTGAGAGAGACTAGCAACGGGAAGGCAGTAATCAGAATGTAATGTATACATGAATAGAATTGCAAAATTCAAAGAAAGTTTTTAAAAATGCACATGAGAGGTTTCAGGACCTTTCAAAAACTAATACTTGAAGTTTTAATTTATGTAACATGTGCATTTTATCCTTTCAAACAATGGTGACTGTAGGTGTGTCTCATTTTGGTATCATATAAACTTCTGAAATGAAAATCAATTGTTCTTATGGCTAGCTATCCCGTGTGTCTGCAGAACTTCCTCAGAGTACACATGACATACCCTGCTTTAAAAGAGTTCCTAACTTTTCAAAGAGATAATTACATAATCTGCTGACATTTTCTGGATTTGCTATGTATGTGTGCATTATTGTTCTCCTATTAAACTGCAAGCTGCTGGTGAAATGCCAATAGCATGAGAAACGACCACGTTGACATTTACTGTGGGTCATCTTCACAGACAGAACACCCACCTTCCACTTGAATGCCCTGCCCTGGTATGCAGCCATGCTCCCGATGCACTGCTTCTCTGAAGGTTCCGGGGAATCGTTGATGAAGAAGGGGTAAATGAGCAGGATGTAATTATACTTGTCAAGATTCTTCTTGAGAACCTTTATTTGGACAATTTGTAAAAATTGGAGGCAGCTAATTTTCTAACTAAAGACATAATTTTTCTTTAAAACCACTAGTGCATGGAAATCGTAGCATGGGTCTTGGGTGATCGGGACTGAAGCATTCGTCATTGCTGGGTGGAAAGACAGTAAATCGGAGAATTGTGAAGTAGGGCAGAAATCAAAAGCTATGGAGCCTGCCTCGTGTGTGTGTCCCTGCATGTGTACGTGGGTGTCTCTGTGGGTGTATGTTTGTGTATGTGCACGTGTGTGCAAATGTATGATTGTGTGTGCATATATGTACATGTGTGCATGTATGTGCATGTAAGTGTGTGAGCATGTGTATGTGCACATGTGTGTCTGTATATGCACATGTATGTGTATATGTCTCTCTGTGTATAATGTGTTCATGTGTGTATGTGTAGATATAGCATGCATGATGTCTGTAGAGGCCAACCACTAGGTACTTCCATAATTGCTCTCCACTTTATTTTTTGAGACAGAGTTTTTCACAGAACCTAGATTTGACACAATCATTCAACTGGACTGGTTGGTTACAAGCTCTGGGATTCCTCCTATCTCAACCTCCTCAGATCTGAGATAATAACCACATACCAATATTCCTAGATTTATATATATATTTTTTTCCAATGGGTTTCAAATCAGAAATGAATGATTGAAAGGGAAATATGAGGAGGAGGGGCTTAACAGAAGTAGGGGAGACTAAAAAGGAGAGCAATAATCAGAGTACAATTTATACATGAATAGAATTGCCAAAGAATATATATATATATGATCAAATATATATAATCTTTAATATATATAACATATCTTTGCACATATATCTTATAATGATTTTATATTTATATACATTGTATCTTGATCACATCCACACCCAGATCCTCACTCCCACTTCCTCAGACCCCCTCACTAATAAGTGTCCTCCTTCCATCTTTCATGTCTTACTTATTTTTACGTCTCTTAGTTACGGTTTCCTGCCTGAATATGGACAACCTGATAGTTGAACACAGAAATATAAAAGACTATGAAACAGCTATAATTAGTCAACATCTTGTGCAGGTCTTGTTTAAGTAACCATAAATGCAACATCAGTTCAGCAGCCATGTCTTGTCTAGGAGATAACATTTCACAGCACTCCTTCCCATCCCCCAGCCCTTAAATTCTTTCCAACTCTTCAGCAGTGTTTTCTGAGCCTTGCAGGGTGGCTTGTTATAAATGTCCTTATTTAAGGACACTCAACAGTTACTTACTATCAGCACATTGACCAGTTCTTTCTCTCCACATCAGCTGTTGTCCACTGCAAATAGGAGCTTCTGTGATCAAGGTTCAGAGCACTATTTTTTTTTTTTCCGAGACAGGGTTTCTCTGTGTAGCTTTGCACCTTTCCTGGGACTCACTTGGTAGCCCAGGCTGGCCTTGAACTCACAGAGATCCGCCTGGCTCTGCCTCCCGAATGCTGGGATTAAACGCGTGCGCCACCACCGCCCGGCCCAGAGCAGTATTAATCAACAGGTAGAAACATAAATATTTATAAGGCAGTTTAGCAGCATGTATGTGTCATGGAATAACAGTAGTAGATGTCCCCACAAGGCCCATCCATGGTCTTTGGGTCAGGTTTGCCATACCAGGCAGGATATCCCTCCTTTGGAATAGGCCTCAAATCTAATTAGAAAACAGTTGGTTAGCCTCCAAACTATCTTGCAACTATTACAGTTGTCAGTACGCTACTAAACCTTCCTGACAGATCAGGGTTGTAGCATGCATGGTACACTGCTGGGCAAATCAGTTGTAGCTTTTGTCCATGAGTAGTCCACAGAGCATCTTTGAGTGCTCTGAAATCTAGCCAGCACATCTGAGTTTTTAGGCGAGTTTTGGAGAATCTACCCCAGGTCCTTAGCCATTTCTTCAGGTTCTGGAGCCCTCTACTTCTTATTTGGGTGGAAAAAGACTGAGTCTAATATTAACTATTCTATTTTGAAATAATAATGGCATTGAAGTCACAGGGGGTTTTTGAATTTTTAAATACAGCAGTTTATCTGAGACACATTAGCTCTGTAACTAAAGCGATATCAACTATAATATTGCACTTATAATCAACAACCATATGGGGCAAGATCCTGACATATAAGGTCATGGCTGGCAATATTTGGATGTGAGTTCTAACCAGCCATGCATTTGCTGTGTGTTACTTAGAACAATCAAACTCTTGGTGTGTCACTTTGTTTTTTTTTTTTTTTTTTTTTTCCAGCTGTAAAATAAAAAGAATCCCCAAGAATCTACAAACTCTTGCTTTCGGGAGGAGGAGGGCGCTAATGATGTTGTCTGTTTGCCTGCAGATTGGCTGTCTGACTCTTGCTTCAGTGTTCCATTCTGTCATGAGTGGATATCAGTGGTTCCCGGTTTTGACTTTGGAGACTGAGTACACCTGACCACTTGCTGAACAGGTCAAGGCTTTCTTGGCTGATCCATCTGTATTCTGGGCTGCTGCCCCTGTGCCTGCCACAACCAATGCTGTTCCTGCACTGCTGTACTCCCAGGCAAGCATGAAGCCAAGGAAGAGTTGGAGGACTCAGATGAGGACATGGGATTTTGTCTCTTTGACGAATCCTCTCAAAGCAACCAACTAAGCCAGCTTAGTTTGAGAAACATGGAGACAGAGTCTTACTTCTCTTAAAAAGAAAGGGAAAAAGAAGTTTATAATTTACATACATTTTCTTTACATTTTTTTCATACAGCATTCAGAGACTAGTTCCCCAACTTTTTAAATAAAATACTTTCATTTGGAAGTTATATTTTTAGCAGTGTGCTAGTGATGTTAAGAGTAGGGAGTTTTCAAAGCTAGGAAATCTTAGGCAGGTGTTTAATTGGACTAATTAGGCAACATATAGTCACTTCCGGTTTCCTATGAGCTCTTTGTGGATGCAGATAAGCAACACAACTGATTGCCTAATTAGACTATTTAAAACTTACTTCTTTTTTTATAACCAAGATTTTTTTAAACTCACAATTACAAACCAAAGCATAATATGTGCTCTGAAGTCTTACATTTTCTTCTTGTTCTAATCAATGATTTATACATTAATCATTCAATCTATCCCTATTACTACTGTATAGAAAGAGATATAAATGTGTACATAAAGCTACACCAATCAATATAGACATAGATATAGATATAGATATAAATAGATATCTGATATGAATTCACCAGAAGTTCATCTTAGTGTTTTCTCATCAAAAGAAAGTTACCTAGAGCCAAAAATTGAAAGTTATTCTTTAAATATAAGCAACCACAAAAAAAACGTTATTATTGGAAACCTACAAACTATTGGCTAGCTTTTAAATGGTCTATGTATATATCACTAAAATTCTTCTTCTGGTTGGGACCCAAACAATGTTTATCTACCTATCTTCCTATGGTCCTAAAAACAAAATGAAGTATGATTCGACCAAACTTCACTCTGGAGCACCAATGAATTCCCAAGACATACTTACAGAGCAATGGGTGAGGGGAGACAGGCAGGACTATGAGTGGCCTTAAAGATATGGCCCTAGAAGTTCTGAACCAGCTTGGATTATGACACCTCTACAGTCACATAGATAGGGACATTTCCCTCAGATCTTTCTTGCCTATATATTATAGCTCCAACCCTGAAGTTACATATAATTAGGATAGAACTCCATACAACTGGTTAAAGGAAGTGGCTAGATATGAGCTGAGGTCCAGTGACCCTCCTTGCCCCTCTTTCAGTGGAGGGACATCAACAGTCAACATGCCCAGTTGCCATGATCTTTCAAAAATCACACAGACGATCGGGATGAGGATGCTGTAGTTATGACAGCATGTTTTCCAAAATTAGCACAACCTATGCTCCCATTTTGAAAAGATGATTCAAACCAATGGGTCATCTGGCTTATAACAGGTGTGAGAGGTAACTGGGTTCACATATACTTCATTAACAACACAATCCACTCATTCAGTGGCTTTGACTGGTTCTTCATGGACACACATAGCAATTCAGGTATCATGGCTGGAAGAAGGACTGTGGAAGGTTCATATTAAATCTATGAGTAATAGAGGTTTTAATGGAAAGATTACAAAAGGCATTAAGGTGCTAAGATGAAACAATTCCAAACAGTGAATGGCTAGATTAAAAATAAGTGCTGAGCCTTCTCTATCTACCCATTGCAGGGAGGGTTCTAGAACAAACAACAACTGAAAATAAGAGAGCAAACAGACTTCTCCAGGGATGTACAGAGCATCTAACCATAATGTAAATTTTAGGTTGCCTTCCTATGGTCTTTCCACTAAGATGTACTGACTATCACAGTATGAGCATTTGAACTAAAACAAAAAACTCTGAGCTAAGTGAGGAGAGAACAGATAACAGAGTCAGAAAGCCACATGGAGAGTGGTGCTGGTGCTGTGCTGCCACAGGCCCTTCTGCACCATGACATTCCTGGTTGGGTTTCACAAGACCAAAATTAGTAATATCCCAGGGACCAGGCTTGGGATGGAGGCTGAGGCATTGCATGCTGCCAATGATGGCTTAGGCTAGGCAGCCATGCTGATACTCTGATGGTACAGGGCAAGCTGTCCATCAGAAGCAATAGCCAGGCAATAAATAGCCAAAGGATGTGGAGACAAGATTCAGATCTTCAGGCCTAGTAAGAAGAAAACACAAACAGGAACAATGCACAGATTCAGGAACAAGGTCCCTGAGTTTCAGTCTAAACTTCAGTACTATGAGCAGCAGTGGAAATGAGTTGAAAGCTTAGTCCTAAAGTCAAATCAGTGTAGTAGGAGCCAGCACAACTAGAACACACATGAAGGCATTCACTGTCACCAGAGAACGTGGCAAGTGGCCATCAGGCTCAGTTGGAGAACAGTAAGCAGAAAGCCTGTCTCAAGAATGCTTACTGCTCCTTGCATGACTGATGTGGAAGCCGTGTATGAATTCACCCTTGAATCAGGCCAGCTGCAAACAAGCCTAGTCTTCTCCAGAAAGCCAGAGCCATACCTACATACAACACATAAGGAGCTAGCCACTTGCTGACAGGTGTACTGTTGGGAGCTCATTTGGTAGAGAGTGTTCATGTATATGTCAATCACAATGTCAAAACAGGAAGAGAGTAAGATGTTAGCATCCTGACAATGTCTCTCCAGCTGTCTGCTCTCAGTAGTAATACCGATGACAGTGGGACAAAAGCACCAGACATCCAGAGGTGACGTGCGATAAACAAAGCAAATGAAAATCTTCACAAGACAAGGGAAAGCCGGTAAATTTGTTTCAAGAGAGCCCTATTATGAATCCTTTCAATTTTTTAAAACTTCTATCTCTCCAGGACCAACAGACCTTGGAAAAGTAAAGGGCGATGTAAAGTCAGAGGTAGGAAGATGGATAGTCACCTGACTGCTTACCTCTCTAGCAGATAATGTTTATGTACATGCCAAGAAAATTAAAAATTAACAAAGGAGGCTAGAGAGATACATATTGAGCATATATTGACCTTGAGAGGAGCCAAGTTCAGTCCCTAGGAGTCACATGGTACTGCTTGCAACCACCTCGAACTCCAGCTCTAAAGGATCCAAGGCCCTCTTCTGGCCTCTGTGGTTACTGCCCTCATGGGCATATTCCCCCACTACATACACACACATACATATAATTTTTTAATTCTTAAAAAAGGGAGAAGAAAGGCCTCTGAAAAGACTACAAAACCAATTTGCCCATTTATTCTTGGACTTCCTTCTCTATTGTTTCTAATAATCCAAACTTTCTTTGAAACAGTCAGGCCTCAATATCTATGAGTTTCACATACATGTATTCAACTGAGGTTTGAAAAAAAATAATTTATCTGCATAAAACATGTCCAAATCTTATTTTACTGCTATTATTTCCTAAAAAATATAGTGTAGAAACTGTTTATATACACATTTATATTATACTGGGTATTAGAAATAATTTAAGATATCTTAACCATATTAGTAGATTATATATATATATATATACATAAAATATACACACATATATCTTTTGGGCATTTTATAGGAAGGGTTTTTGCATCTTTTGGACAGTAAAGGACACAATGGATCCAATGGATCCAATTTAGATACTAAGTGTCAAGTGAATTAATACATAATTTTCTTAAAATAAAATTTATGGGTCAGAGAGTGGACTCAGTCAATAAGGGAGATCTTTGATTGGTATGTAAAATGAATAAAACTTTTTCTTATTAAAAACAGAACATATATTGCCCTTGCACAAGACCCACGAATGAACTAGATGGCTTACAATCACCTAAAAATCAGGGGACTATGTATTGAGAATATTGAGAACCTACTCTATTTAAATGACCACCAATATGAGGGCAGTGAATATGTCAGGCAAACAAGAACAGGCATTGTCTTTCAACTGACACTGTTTAGAAAATGAGGGAGGGAAACACTACCATTGTAAACCTCAGCAGATGATAACACCAATCTTAGCCAGTGTGATAGGGAAACCCTGTTCTGGACAGGATGAAATTGTGGGATTCTTTAAAGGAAGGTCAGCACTGAAGATAATTAGTTCAAGTATCTGAGAAGACAACAGACTCTACAAGCACCACTGAGCAGCACTCCAGACTGACAGCTCCTTGGGGTGTTTGAGGCTATTTCTTACTCTACTGTATTTGTTAACCCTTCCATATGCTACATCAACACATCAGCTAATCACTTGGCCACATTATTCTCATGAACACTTTGAGATCACAATCATTCCCATTTTACTCCCCCCTCCTCCAACAACACAAGTACAAGCATTGCTTCTATACTAGCCAATAAAATTCAGACTCTCTTGTATACTCACTCTACTAGTCCTTTTTAGACTTGAGTAGTTTAGTAAGCATTTCTAAAATCAATCTCTCTCTCTCTCTCTCTCTCTCTCTCTCTCTCTCTCTGTGTGTGTGTGTGTGTGTGTGAGTGTGTGTACATGTGTATACATGCATGAGTGCTCATGTCATGGCACATAACAGCATAGAGGTTCGAGGACAACCATTAATGTAGGTCCTTACCTTCTACTTTGTTTGAGACAGGAAGTCTAGTAGCTTACACTACATAGGCTAGGCTAGCCTGGCCTATGAACTTCCAGGGCTTTCCTATGTCCATCTTCCATCTCTCAGTAGAATTGGTTGGATTGCAGATATGTCCTACTGCATCCAGCTTTAAGTGGGGTTTAAGTTCATTTTCTCAGGGCTTGTGTGACAAGCACTTCACTCATCTAGCCTCATCTCCAACCCTTATTAAGCCTTTTAACTCACTGTGTCTTTTGATGAGCTCAAAACTCTTTGCTCATCACTATGTATCTAGTTACTTCACTCAGGGCATGGTGCACAGCAGGTACCCTAAACCTATGAAAGAATAAATGGCACTATGTTCTTCTACTGCATATGGGTGTAATTTACTCTATAAAGCTTTATACTTAAATCTTTAGACTTAAAAAGCTTTAGACTTAAATACTTAAAAAGTATAAAGACTCATGCTTAAATCAAACTTAATATAGAAGCAGCTTAAGAAAATTCATTTGAAAACTTTTATAAAGAATAGACTGCTGGCAATGGTCGAGAGACAGCCCGAACTGACCCACTCTGCTGATGGGATGGCCAAACACCCCAATTGTCGTGCTAGAAACCCCATCCAATGATTGAGGGATCTGGAAGCAGAGATCCACGGCTAGGCCCCTGGCGGAGCTCCAGGAGTCCAATTATCGAGAAAGAGGAGGGTCTATATGAGCGAGAATTATTCAGACCAAGATTGGATAAAGCACAGGGACAAATAGCCAAATGAATGGAAACACATGAACTATGAACCAATGGCTGAGGGGCCCCCAACTGGATCAGGCCCTCTGAATGGGTGAGACAGTTGATTGGCTTGAACTGTTTGGGAGGCATCCAGGCAGTGGGACTGGGTCCTGTGCTCATTGCATGAGTTGGCTGTTTGAAACCTGGGACTTATGCAGAGTCGCTTGGCTCGGCCTGGAAGGAGGGGACTGGCCCTGCCTGGACTGAGTCTACCAGGTTGATCTCAGTCCTCCAGGGAGGCTTTGCCCTCGAGGAGGTGGGAATGGGGGGTGGGCTGGAGGGAAGGGGAGGGGGGCGGAAGGGGGGCGGGAGGGGGGAGAACAAGGGAATCCGTGGCTGATATGTAGAACTGAATGGACAGACTGTAAAATAAAAAAATAAAAAATAAAAAAATAAAATAAAATCCCAAAAAAAAAAGAAATACAGAAAATGTTTCTAAACAATTTATATCCATCTACACTCCCAATTTATTGGTGCTGACATGCTAAAACTAATGTCACTGTACTAATATATTATGGTAAAACATAAGACATTTTTTCATTATATCACATTATACCTCCAAAACTAAGTTACTATCCATTCATATCAAAGATATTAGTTTGAAATAGGAAGGGTAAAATGATAATAGTATGTTTTCTGGCAGATAGACTCTGATTTGAGTACTAAGTTTGACATTCAGTAGATGAGTTACTACTCTAAAAAAACACCTTTGTGCATTTGGGTAGCATTAATTAGTTTCAAGGGGTTATTAATGAAAAAGTGAGAGGTCGTGATGTTAAGAAGGAATGAAGTGGGGCATTAGAAGGAGTTGTCAGGAGGTAGTGGCGAATGGATGTGAACAATCAATTTTATATATGCTTGAAATTTTTAAAGAATAAATAAAATTACTTTGAAAAGGAATAAAAGATTCGCTTTTATAAAATATCAGCCTTCAAAATTATGTAGTACCTATTACAGAGAAGTGATTTTACTGGATAATATTTAGGAAGTAAATGTGTGTGAGTTTATATACAGCTATCTGGTGCTCTTGTTCTTTGCAGACAATTTATAAATAAGACAAAGTAGACATGACACAGGATCTTAAACTTACCATTAGAGCACAGTTTTCTAGATATAGAACGGAGAATGACAGACTGTAAGCACCATAAGCTGAGTTTAATCATGGAGATAGTGGCTCCAACCAGAAGGAAAATATGGTGAAAAATTTCCTTTTCTGGGTCAATAAGAGAATAAGTAAACAATTTTGTCTCTTAGGTCCCACAACAATTAATACATAAAGCTGTTATTATAAAACACATATGTGTTACTTGGATTTTCTTCCCTTTGTGTGTGTAAAGTATTAAACAAAAGTGAATGGAAAATGCCCTAGCCCTTGCTGTCCATTACCAGCATTTCTATGCACTAAAAAAGCCACTTAAAATAATGATAGGGTCTTCTCTTGCATGCATTTTTACCTTGTCATACTTTAATAATCCATTAAAAATACTACATAAGTTTTTAAATATTTTCTTTTACTCATATGTATGACTGTGTGTTCGTGTGTGTGTGTGTGTGTGTGTGTGTGTGTGTGTGTGCATTACACATGTAGGGATATCCACAGAGGCAATGAAAGGGCATTGGATCCCCATGAGGCAACTTTAAGTGTCTGGATATTGGTGTTGTCACTAAACTCCATTCTTCTACAAGAGCAGCAAGTATTCTTAGAGACTGAGTCATTTTCTAGCCCCTACACAGTATTATTTAATGGATAAGATATATATTTTCTATACAACTGGGATCTATTTTTTTTAAATAATTAATTCCTGAGGCTGAGGAAATGTGTTGGTAGTTAAAGAGTGAGGACCAGAGTTTGGATCCCAAGCACCAGTACAACTCCTAGTTGGGACTGATGGCCACGAGCAATCTCAGAACATTTGAGACAGACAGACAATCTCTGCAACAAGTTGTCTAGCTAGAATATCCCAAATGGAGAGTTTAGATTCAAGTGAGAGCTATGGACTCAATACATAAGGTGGAGAACAATTGAGGGAGGCACCCAATGACAACTCAGCCCTCCAAATGCACATGGACACATATACATGCATGCTCCCTAATACACATCCTCTGCTCATTAATATACATGCATGGTCACCACACATACAAACATATACAAAAAAAAATAGAAAAAAGAAATAAGTGATGCCTGCTGCTTTATCCATGAATCACAGCCTGAGTTACACAAGCTTTCTTCATACATCAAAGTAATGGACTAATAGAACAAGAATTCTAATGTGGGGAAACATGGTTAATGATGCCCCCTCATCCTTGTCAGTTACCTGACCCAGGAGAGCTAAATTTTTAGAATTTATTAGCCAATTTCATGGATAGTTAAACTATGCATAGTATCAGATTTTATTGTAGACTCATTGTAAGTAATATAAAAATATGTTGAATATGATCACTCCAGTCTCTTTCATGTTTTGTCATTAATAAAGGAGATGACTCTAAAATCAGGAAGCAAGGTCATACTTTAGTAGATTCACTTAGTAATTTCATCTGAAAAGCAGCTGAAGACAAGGTTTTTGGATTATCAGCATTGCACTGTAATATTAGAAAAAATTCTAAACTTCCCTGAATTAAAACTAGTTCTCAAAGATTGAGTTAATAATGTCACATGCAGAATTTCTTTGCAGATTAAATGAGATGGAAGTATAAAATATTTTGCAGAGTGACTCAAGTAGAGTTAATGCTTATACATGGTAGCTACTGTAAATATTGTCAGACTTCCATGCCCACAGGTATGTTCTTTCTGTCATTTGCTTGATAAACTATAGCTGTTAAGCCACACAAAGCCATCACTTGCCTCTTATGGCATGGAAACCAAGAACAATATTGACTGCAAGTATCGGCTTAAAAAAAAAAGTAAAAATAATAACTCCCAATGCAGGAATATTACACAGAATCCAAACATCCTTCGATGGAAAGAGCCACATCCACATATTTACTCACTGTCTGTGGTTGTTTTTCAGGACACCAGAGTTGGGAAGTTAGACTAGAAATTTATTAGGTCAATTACTGAATACGTTGCCCAACCTCTGCCATGAAATTCAAGTGTTGTAATGAGTAGTGGCTCACCAGTCAGACCCTTGTTTCCCTTTCTGTCTTACTTGTACAGAACACATTTTACCACGTATTGGTAAAGAGATAAAGAAAATGGATGACAGAGGAGAGACTGAGCAGTGAGCTACCATTAGCATAAGTTATGGAGATCCTTAAAGCTTATTCCTCAGTATTTATTTATTCAATCTCAATTCATTCTTCTTTTGGCCTTGGGGAGGAAAGAGAAATTAGGCCAATAAAAGTCCAATAGATATCTACCTGATGCATCTCAGAAATCTACTTCTCTGACCTCCTTGAGCATATCTGCAATTCAAGCAGAGCAGCTGCAGAAAGAGACACAAGGCAACACTGTTTAACTAAACTTATTGACTGTCAAGAGCAGTCATCACACCACTTTGTGTTCAGTCCAGTCTCATTGCCCACTCGACAAAGAAATAATCAATCAAATCATACCCATTGAGAGACTGTCAAGATTTTCTTATTTCAAACAAAGGTGAAACTCAGCTAGACTTAGCATCCCACCAAGCAGCCACATAGGGGTAGCCAGTCTATGTGCCCTTGTTTAATACCTCTGTAGAAACTGTATGAAGCCTTTCTTAGCCGGCTTTCTATTGCTATGATGAGCACCAAGATCAAAAGCAACTTGGGGAAGAAAAGGTTTATTCCACATTACACTTCATGTTAATAGTCCAGCACTGAGGGAAGACAGGGCAGGAACTAATGCGAGGCAGGAATTGAAGCAGAGATCATCCTGGAATGCTGCTTACTGGCTTGCTTCTCATGACCTGTTCAGCTTACTTTCTTATAGAACCCAGGACCTCTTGGTCAGGGGTAGCACCATCCATAGTTGAGCTGAGCACTCCTACATCAATTATTAAGTCAGAAAATCCCTAACACTTGCCTCTAAAAGAAGCAATTTAAAAAATGCCTGATGAAGGCATTTTTTTTCTCAACTGAAGGTCCTTCTTCCCAATGTCCAGCTTGCATCAAGTTTACAAAAAATTAACCAGCAAATAGCCTTTAAACCGAAAATAATAAATGAGAACATTGTAACAATCCTGGGTCGCTTTTCTTCCTGTATGGTAGAAACACCTGTAGCCTATGAATACAGAAAGGCATCAAACCACCACAGCAGCCTCAAGGTGCACTCAGCCCACAGAGATTGTAAGTAAACAATAGTCCAAATTAAAAGGTAAATAAAAATAATAGAAGTACATTATTCCTTCTATTAGGACATTTCTCGGAAAGCAGAGGATTCAGGTTTGGAACTTAGAACATTTGCCTAGTGGACACGAGGGCCTTGAGCTCTATCCCCAGGACTGGAAAAAATAAAGTGAGGGATGTATGTGTGAGTATGCGTGAGTATGTGCAAGACATAATCACCGATCATATGGAAAGACACACATATTGCCCCATTTTAGAACTCTTAATAGCTGCCACATTGGAATACTGCCTGTGTAGTGTCAGAAAAAATTTAAAAGCAGCCTTAACACTTCTATGGAATCTCTTATTGAAAGGGAACAAGAAGGCTAAAGAGAATGTAAGGGCTCTGGCTAGATACAATGGGCCCTCCTGTCACTCAAAACACTACACACACACACACACACACACACACACACACACACACACATCCATTGGTGAAGCCTCTGTGAAGAGACAGGGTTATGTCATTTCCTAAGGGCAAAGGGAAGCTATATTAGCTACTTTTCTCACTGATGTGACAAAATGCCTGGACAAGAAGCTGTGTACGGAAGGGATAGCTTACACTGGCTTACAGCTTGAAGGGATAGTCCATCATGGTTGGACATGTGGTGTCCAGAGCGTGAGAACACATAGGGTGGTGTTTTGATTAATGTTCTCACTTTCTTTCTTTTATTCCAACTCTACATTCTATCCCACCCTCATTCAGGTTCGAGTTTCTTTTTAACACCTGGCCAGGTTACTGCAATCAGCTTCTCACTCATTTTTACCCATGTAAGCAATCCACATAGGTATTAAGCTTTAGAATACTACGGTATCACAGTTGCTCCAATACCCTCATCAGATTTCCCCTGCCTGAAAAAGAAAGAAAATGCAATGGGCCTTATTCAGCAGCCAACTATTAGCAAAGGTAAAGCCCAGGAAGTCAGTCTCCTCCCTCCCCCTCCTCCCTCTTCTCTCCCTGTCCTTCCTCCTCTCTTCCCCCATCTCTTCTTTTCCTTTTTGAATTCCAGACACCTCATCCCATGAATACTTATCCTGATAGTAGCAGCTCTTCGAGACTTGTGTGAGCCCAATTTTCTTGTAAATAAATAATAATTAGGTTTAGAAAACCATAGGAAGTTCCTTCCCATTGTGTCTTGAGGGTGAAATGCTACACAGGGTCTCACATTTTAACACTGTACATCCTATGAATGGCTCTATTTGGGAAAGGTTCTAGAGTCTAGAACCTTAGAATCTTCAGGAAGTGAAGCCAGGCTGCAAGAACTGTATGGCTGGGAAGCTTGAGAATTCGTAGCCCAGCTCCACTTCCTGTTTGATCTTTCTGTTTCTGGATGGCAGAGACAATGTGACCAGCAGCTTCCTGCTCCTGCTGCCAAGCCTTTCCCACCACAGCAGACTGCATCCCTTCAAACTACAAGTTTGAACAAACCATCCCTTCCTTTAATTTCATCTTGTCAGGTACATTTGTCACAGCAATGAAAAAGTAGGTGACATACCTTCCTTTTCTCCTTGGTCCCTGGCATATTTTTATGTTCTTACATATTTTTCACAGAGCTATTTTCCCTTTTTCCCACTTCTTTCCATTATAATGCTAAAACAGATAATGCTACCTTTTTTTTTTTATTAAATTCTTCATCTTCAGATAAAATGGCCTTTGAATAACTATTAGAAACCTTTCCAAGTCAGGTTTTAATGTAAGAGCTGCCACCTTCTCCAGATGAGAATGCTCCTTATTTAAGAAAGAGATGGCACTTCCCTCACTTACATGCTAATTAAAGGCCCCAGTTCTAATATATAACAACCAATGAAGGGAATATAATTCATTTTACTTTTCAATTTTATTCCACTCAAGCAGCTTTGTTGAAATGGAAGTCCTCACATGAAACATTTAAAATGATAATAGGTCAAGAACGTCAAGGACTCTCTCCAAGCTCTTCACCCACTTTGCACAGGTAAGACCATTCTGAACAGAGTTAAATAGCATATTATCCCTGCTGGTCAGGAAGATGGAAATAACGGCTAACACTGCCCCGAATCTCTAAAGAAAAGGTGAAATGATCACAAACAACAGTATTTAGAAGTAGAAATATTTTTGTTACAATGAAGTGCATAAATGCTAATTTATAAAAGTTGCTACCAAAATGACAGGTGGATGACAACTGTTTAATAAAACAATGTGATTTTATGAAGATGATTTCTTATTGTTTGCAAAATTATTGCAGCATGGCCTTAAAATAAGAATTACAATACAGTGTCAAAATTTGAGTTGCATGAGCATCATAAAGGTATATACAATTTTTTAACTCTTCATTTTTGACACATTCTGTATGCTTTATCAACCTGAATATTTATGCATGAAGAGAATACATTTTTTTTGGTGAACTAAAAGTTTTATTGGGGTGACTTACAGGAATATGGATGAGGGGTTCTTATAGGAGCAGAAATGACTCAAAGACAGCTGCATTACCAAAGCCCACCCCAGCATGAGTGACAGCTCACAAAGCTGGGAACCTGGAGCATGCTGTACAGCCTGAAGGCAGCTCAACAGGTTGGAGAGTGCCCTTTCTGGGTGGCTCAGTTTGATGTAACACACATGAAACAGTGCAAAATATAAGAAACTAAGAAATCATCTTATTAAAACTAGTGAATAGGGTCAAGGAGTGAGATGGCTCAGCAGATGAAGGCACTTTTATCACCAAGCATGATGACCCAAGTTCCATCCTTGAAACTCATAAGTTGGAAAGAGACAATAAAGTTTTTCACATTGCCCTCTGAATGCACACATACACAGAATAAACATTATCATACATAAACACAAAAATATATATATTAAGAAATATAATAAGCCGGGCGGTGGTGGCGCACGCCTTTAATCCCAGCACTCGGGAGGCAGAGCCAGGCGGATCCCTGTGAGTTCGAGGCCAGCCTGGGCTACCATGTGAGTCCCAGGAAAGGCACAAAGCTACACAGAGAAACCCTGTCTCGAAAAACCAAAAAAAAAAAAGAAATATAATAAGATGAAAATACTGGACATTAAAGTCAAAACAGGTAAGGTTTGACTCAAAATCAAATAAAAACACTCATAATATAAATCTGATAAGGAGGAAAAGCATCAGACAGAAGTTTTTACCTACCTATGGGTTGTGACTAATCAAGATGCTATAATGAAGAAATGAAGCCAAATATGCAAGATAGGTCTTACAACTTTCAGAAAAACAGTGCAAAGCAGTTTACAAGAGTAAAATGCTGAAATAGGCACAACCATTGTAAAAACCTGCTGTGGAGATGGGAGGGTATAATGAAACCTGCAGCACAACCACATGATCAAACAATGCTTAGCAGACATTCCTGTAACCCTCACATTGTGTTCCCCAAATTCTATTATTATAGCATTGTACATAGATAATTTATCACTTAACAATTAACTCTGATTCAGCCACAAAGGACCTATTGATGTGATTTCTTTATTTCCTTTATAGTATTACCTTAATTTTGAGACATGACACAATGTACAAAAACAGGTTGTCATTACAGACCTAAGCAGGTTCTTAGCACACAGTGAACTCACAAATGCTTGCTTGAGTGTTAATGCACATAGTAAACTCCAGGAAGCTTTGTGTTCACCCACAGAGATTATCTGAGCTTGCTTTACCTAGCAGGGCTGCATTAAAGGATTGCTTGACCACGTGTGTGCTTACCAGGTGATTGGAAATGGTCTGCACTTGGCTGTGCTAGGGGGAGGTCTTTTGCTCCATTTCTTGGCATTCCTATAAAAGGCCGTTAGAAAGAGACAGAAGGGGCTGGTGGATAATAATCCAGGCCCTCCCAAGGCTATCCTGTGTTTCTATATGTTTCTCTCTCCTCTATTCTTCTTTCTAATATCTCTTATCCCTCACTTCTCAAGAGTACCCTGTCATAAAATGTGGGAGCTGGTCTCCCAGCTGGGCTCCCACAAAGCTTGAAGAAGTACACTTGCTTGCAAAAGAATGACAGTCCTCTGGAGCTCAATGCCCTGGTATAAGGCAAGATGGCATCCTCCTAGCCCATACAGGCTGGAAAGTTTCTATCACAATCACAAGGTCAAGCTCCTGTTTCTATGAGGCCAGGGTGTGGCTAGATGAAGGGCAGGGATAGTGCTGAATGTCTACAGAGACCTAAAAGGAGAGGGCATGTTCATACAAAACATGTGATTTCTAAAGAGTGCTGAAGGCTGAAAAAGGAGAACAGACTGAAGTGATGTGGCTAGATTTATAATAAACAAAGATACAGTGTGTGGCTATGTCAGCAGATAGAACCAGAGGCATCCCTCTGAGGGCACTGAAAGCCCTTCTAAGATAATGAACCTGTCCATGCAGTCTACATATAGACTTAGAGCTAGGAAGTGTCTAAACACCACCATCTTAATAAGATCTGTTCACAGAATGATAATGGGTGCAACTCCAGCCCTACTCTTTCTCTCACTAGATGTAATTACATTAAGGGCACATTACTAATCTGCTTCTCATTCCACTTTTTTCTTAACACAAATACATCAAGTAAAGTGGGATAAATGGGTATGAAATGCAGCCACCCTCCCTTTCACCAAGCCAGCAGCCACGGCCATTAATTAGTCCTATAACAGTTTCCAGAGCAAGGAGAAAGCAGGGCTTTCTTACATGGTAGAGTAGGGGGAAGGGGAGTGTCTTTTGCTTGATTCATAAAATATCTTAAATGAGCTAACACCAGCTCAGATTCTTGCTTGATAATATCTGAGTTA
>CABHPP010000287.1:25248-41400 GCA_902168425.1 Peromyscus attwateri | reverse complement strand
TTCTAAATCTATAGCAACAAGCTTGTAGATTTAGGAGAACAATACTTCATCTGAATGGGAAACATTCAGAATTCAACATAGTGTGACTATTGGTTTCAATCTGAACACACAGAGCCTGATGTAAGTCCTATTAATCTTTTGTCCTCCTCTACATTCTTTCACAAGCATATTTCAAAACTCATTTTACACCCCAAAGGACTCTTTATGAAGGAAACAAAATAGAGTATGATTATTTCTAAAAGAGAATAATAAAATCATAAAAATAAAATTATATTATACACTCATTTAATTTAGTAACTGACAAAAGTTGAATCAATGAAATATCCATTCCTAGATGGTTACTGTGTTTTGAAATAATAAATGCCTTGAGAAATCAAAATTTCCAGTTTTCAAGAATACTACATATGCTCCTCATTTAAGTTTACTAATATTTTGAAAGACAGTCATGTAGAATTCTAAAACCATCTCAGAAATACCTAGGAGGACATGCTCCATGAATTGGGCTGTTATGGTTACATGCATGTTACTTATCTCATGAACAAAATGCATGGAGTTTGTGTGCTTTTAGGGTTGGAAGAAGATCTATCAAGTACCACAAACTCCAAAGACTTTCTAGAGGACTATAGATCATAAGCCTGAATTCTCACAAGCAGTGTTCTCATTGTCTTTAGAAATATATAATGTGAGAACAGAGCTTAAATCCAGACCATAACAATATGGCTACATAAGTGATGAGGATGTATTTTAGTTTGCTGTACTTTTGCAGATCTCTTAAGGGTTCACAATGTTCCCACTTCTTCAGCAAACATAACATTCTTAAAATAATGCCTGTGTGTTATGCTTGTTGAAATTCAAGGATCAGAAGCACATGTTATAGATACAAATAGAAGGGATCGTCTGGGAGGAATGAACTCTGTAAAATGGGCAAATGCCAGGGAGGTGACTCCAAAGACCAAAAACTATCCATTCGCAGATTTGCTGTTTGACTTACGATTATTTCTCATTCCAAAGGTAGTTTGAGGATGCAAGATGTGTTCAGGGGAGTCACATGAATCCAGAGGAACATGCAAGCTTAGTGATCTTAAAATCTCTTTGTAGATTCATGATCTTATTTGGTATTAGAATGATAAAAACTGAACCACTGGCTATAAGAGATAAAGTCAAAACATTATACACAGAAACTATGCACGTCTGGCTTCCTTGTATTAGCAACTTTTACAAGTACCTATACTCCTAGGATTTTCATCGTGTTAAACCTGAACAATTTAAAATATACCTATCACTCCCTGGCACCCTAGAGACGAATGCTCAGTAGTGGTAGCTGTAATTATTATTGAGCTTCAATTACAAGTACTAATTGATCTGGATTTGCTAGTGGGACACCTGATGGGAATTATTTACACAATAATACAATGTGACAGATGGTTAGGCCATAGTTATCAAAATCACAGATGAAGTAAGGATATTCCCACCCCTTCTATATTTTGTTAATAGAGCAGAGAGAATTTAACATGCATAAGCCTCCTGAGAATAAAAATTCATTTCCATCTCACTTAACTCTATCAATTACACTATATAAAATAAGTTTAAAACCTAAAACAAATGAAATGCACAAAAATTCTAATGCATTTGTTGTTGTAGAAGGTGATGATAGGTTTCAGTATATAATGTGCTGTTGTCGTGGTTATAACAAGTAAATAAAGCAATTTTATTACTTTGTCGGAAAGGAATGTTAGTGCTATGATAAAAAAAGAGACAAAATATAAATGGCTTAGCACTACAATTTATTACTTTGTCCACGGTCATGATGCTGAGCAAAATATTGAACTTAAAGTAATTGCTAAGAAAACCTTGATCAAGAGGTGTAGAGATGACTCAGCCAGTAAAATGTTTGTTGTGCAATCATGCAGACTTGAGTTCAACTCCCAGGACCCATGTTAAGAAGTTGGATATGGTGGTATAAAAAGCAGACACAGACTCATCCCTGGGTGTGGTGGGTCTCTCTCTCTCTCTCTCTCTCTCTCTCTCTCTCTCTCTCTCTCTCTCTCTCTCTCTCTCCCTCCCTCCCTTTTCGAGACAGGGTTTCTCTGTGTAGTTTTCATGCCTGTCCTGAAACTCACTCTGTAGACCAGGCTGGCCTCGAACTCACAGAGATCCTCCTGGCTCTGCCTCCCGGGTGCTAGGATTAAAGGCGTGCACCACCACTGCCTGGCTTGGGAGGGGGTGTCTCTTGCTAGCCAGCCTCATCTATCTGGCAAATTCCAAGTCAGGTAGATACTCCGTATTGAAATACAGAAACAAAACCCAAATATGGTGGATAGCTTCCTCTGAGAAGAGATGCCTGAGGCTGATTGATCCCTGACTGCTACATTCACCTGTGTACACGTGTATCATCCTAACCCCAACAAAAACTTTACTGAAAACAAACCCCTCTGCATTCTTCTAGTGATAAGATCATCAGTGGGGTATACTAGTAGGCAGAAACATCTTGGAAACTTCCTTTTTAATTTTTAAAAAATGTTTTCTGTGTATGAGTGTTTTGTCTGCATTTATGTCCAAGCATGTGTGTGCCTAGTGTCCTCAGAGACCAGAAAGGACACTTATCCTCTGGAAACGGATTTATAGATGGCTGTGAGTTGCCATGTGGCTGTTGGGAATTAAACCTGGGTCCTCTGGAAAAGCAGGCAGAGCTCTTCACTACCGAGTCATTTCTTCAGCCTGGAAAATTCCTTTTAATACACGTTCTTTGAGTCAATTGTATGCAGGGGTCAAGAGGGGTGCAGAACTTCGGGTATTTGGTACAGGGCATCTTAATAACCAAAGGGCAAACACGGCTCATCATTAATTTGAGAAAGGCAATGTACAGTATTTATTCTAGAAATACACATTTATTTGATAAAGGTATAGCACAATATTTATTTGATAAAGTATTTTTAAATCACTGTAATGTCAAGCTTCTACTTAATAAAATCAACTTTCATTTTATCCCAGCTGTAAGTTTGCTTCTGTTAAATGTGCTGTAGAACTCTTAGCTGGCTAGAAATTAAAGCCAAACAAATCGATTCTACACAAATTTTCAGGTACAACCTTTTAATAAATACCACACAATCTAGGTATTTATTAATTTATTAATCCATGGTTGAAATTAAATGCAGAACAAACTTATTTCCAACATACTTTCGGAAAACTCATTATTTGAAATAATTATTTCTGACTTTAAAAATTCTGAACTGACAGTATCTGAGAAGTGGTGTAGAATCATCAAACAACTCTTCTTGGCATGGTGGAGACAGAACTGAGAGAGAGAGAGAGAGAGAGAGAGAGAGAGAGAGAGAGAGAGAGAGAGCGAGAGAGCGAGCTATGAGATTATGAAAAATAAACAAAATGACTTTAGCACAGTTCATGGCACAAGCAAGGAAAATATTTTCAAACGTATCATTTTTCTTTCCTTCCTCTAAATATATGTATTTTGAAGTTACTTTTTTGCCTATAATAGTGAATTCTTCTACTGTGTTTCTATAAACAGAAGCTTGGTTAAGAATTCAATAACATTTGCATATTTCTGCTCTTGAATTTTTCCCAGTGTTCTTGGCTCTGAAAAGGGGTAGTGGAAATTTGTGCGTGTATGTGTGTATGTGGTGCATGATATATTTGTGCATATATGTGAATATCTGTGTGTATATTCACAAAACAGTATGAAGATTAAAATGTTTATTTCCTTACAAAGTATTTACCAGGATGCTTCATAATATTTTTTCTGTAACAATACACCTGCATACCGTGGATGAAATATACAAATACATAAAATTCCCCGATTAGGGGGCAAGGATATAACTCAGTCAAAGACCTAAGTATGGTCCTTAAAACCTACATAAAAAAATGCCAGACATGGTGGTGTGTTTGCAATCCCAATGCTGGGGAGGCAGAGACACAGGCGGATCTTTGGGGTTCACTGGATAGCCAGTCTAATGTACTTTAAGAACTTGCCGATAGTGAGAGACCCTGTCTAATAAAAATGGTAGACAACATTGGAGAAACATTACCCATGGCAATTCTGTGGCCTCCATGTGTGTACCCTCACATGTACCTGTACACATGAACATGCACATGCATATAAAATTCTTGCATTTTAATTTTAATTTTCTTTTCCTTTATCTTTCCTCCTCCTCTATTCCCCCTCTCCTTCTCTGCTTCCCCTCCTCTCATTCTCCCCCTCCTCCTCTCCTCCTCCCTCCCTCCTTCTCACTTCCTCCTCTTTCTCCTCCTCCCTGCCTCCTCCTCCCTTTCTCCTCCTTCTCCCCCTTCTTCTTTCTCCTCATTTTTTCTCCATTATTATCACTACCTCTACCACCACCATCATCATCTGTTTGTTTCTACATAGAATGTTTAGGGCATACCTTCAGAGACAATGACAAATCATCCCTGTAACTGCCACCCATTCTAGAAAAGAGAGAGCATATAGCCAACAACGCAAAAATGTCTCCTTACATTTCATCTCTTGCTTTTCGCACACAGCTGTCTCAGAATACATGAGCTCATTCTTGCATTCATAAGAAACCACAAGGTGGGCATCATGGAATCTGCCATGAGCTGATGAAGGATGAGGTGATGATTCTTGAAGAACAAGTGTGGGTGTAGTGTATTTTATATTTCTTATCTCTGGTGCCATCACTGTCTCCTCCTTTGGGGTGCAATTCAAGATTAATATTACCTGACTACATGAAGCCTTCTGGCACAACTGGTGCATTTTCCTTATTTCAATATAAGAAATTGGAGCCTGTGAGATAGCTCAGTGGGTAAATAAACTTGCTGTGCAAGCCTGGGACCTGAGTTTGGAGGAGCTAACCAACTCCACAAAGCTCACCTTCAGTCTCCCACATGTATGGTCTGACACATCCACGCCTACATACTTCATGATCCCCCACACACTAGCAATAATAAAATATATTGAAAATAGAAGAAATAGTAAGATTAACAATTTTATTTACATGGGAATTCCATAATTATAAATATTAAATAGAATACTTTCTTATACCCATGTATGTTCCAATTATAATACTCTAAAGCTTATGGGAAGGTATTTTCCACTTGACCAAGTCATTTTAAGTAGATGAAAACTTTTCTTCTTTTCCCAACCACATGCGTCTTCAGTTCATTCTGAAGTCTAACAAATGGTAAGAGTCCATAATGCAAGAAAATTCTTTAATTAACCTAAAAGCATGTTATTACATGCTGTTGTTATTTAAAACACTCAGTTGTGAAGTTAATTTTAATATGTGTCATCACTGTTATAGATTGACTTGTCCACTTTTGCATTCAAGACTGAAATTCTTTGTCAGTAAATAATGTGTTCATATGGAACCCTGGTGTATTCCTACACTCGCCTTTTCCCAATAAGCACTGTTCTGGGACATGACTAACTGTTCCAATTATATCTAAGTCTAGTGACATGGGACACTGGGGATTACTATAGGCATCACTGACAATTGTGAAGTGTGGCAGGCAACAGATAATCAACCAATGACATTGACTCTTAGAATGGTGGAGAGATGGGTTGAGTCTGTTTGCTCCATCTTGTTTTGAAACTTGGTTTTTAAAAACTTGACTCATAAATTCTGGCCATACCTTCTATTTTCTACATTTCCCCTACTGTTCACCTTGCCATTCACCATCTTCTTGACAGCAAACTTTTCTCTGAAATGTCAGAAGCCAAATGAGAAATGGCCTATACAAATCTATTTGGATTTAATATAAGAATGCTGGTGTCTCCTGTAGAGTTCTTGATTCTTCATTCACCCCTTCAGTACACGCATGTGCATATTTATTTTAATTTTCCCCAACATAATATTTTTATTGATTATTTAGTAATATCAAATCATGGACACCAATCATACTTCCCAGTTCTCCCAGGTCCATCCCCCACCCTTGTGACCTCCCCCATCCCAAAAGTAAGAAAAAAAAAGTCCAACTTGTGGTGCTCATATACTCACTGGAGAATAGTCAAACTCCTAGTAGCCAGTCTCTTCAAGAAAACTGAGTCCTTCCCCACCTGCACCCCCACCACAAGCCATCGATTGTGGAGAACTACACTTCAGCATCCTTATCACAACTTTTAAGAGTTCTCTTCCATGGTTTCCTGTCTAGGTTGTCACTTTTGGGGGAGTCGGGGGGGTGGGGTGGGGGTGGGTATCGGAGGGTAGGGGTTGTCATGGAAACCTTCTATGTCCCTCTTTTTCAACTGTGAGTCTGAAGTCATTTCTGCTACTGCAGAAGTAGCTTCCTTGCCCTTTACAGCCAGCAAGAGCATGGATCATGGACTTCCATGTGATTTCTGGCTGCATCACAGACCACTCACATCTGCATGGCCTTTGGAGGTAACACAGGCCAAGGACATCAACACAGTTCCCAGCTGCATTAGGACCAAGAACACAGACATGGCCCTCCCTTGGCAGCAGCATGGACCACAGACACCAACATGGCCTCAGGCGGCTGTACAGGCTAAGCTCACAACCCAAAATAGAGGTATATTTTAATTCCCTGCTGAGAGAAAGCTCTAAGAACAAGATACTCTATAAAAATCTAATTATTTATGAACTGATTGTAAACTATCTTATTTCTTCATGAGATGCACTGTTGTTTCTCATGCTTAAAAATTTAGTGCTATAAATATTTAGTATCACGCTGACAACACATTTATTTTTCTCTCACCTTGTTGCAAAAAATTTTAGGCACAGTAAGAATTGCAGCTCATGTTGACAATATTGACTAGCAGTGAAATCAATATATCATTCAGAAGTTCTGTAACTTGCTGGTTTTTTAGGTTAACTATGGGTTAGGAACATCTGTCCTACTCTGTCTTGTCTGTTTATTAACGACACATTTTGATTAATGTAGAGGTGAGGTTACATGAAGACAGAATCAGTAACAACAATGCCAAACAATATAACCTGATACACAAAACATCCTAATAATCACCATGGGATAGCTATTATAGAATAATTTGAATGAAAGTCATTCCAATTTAATAATATTTTTCTCCATCTATTCTGATAATATATTATGTATTTGTCTAATTTCAGCTTGTCATATATAAAGCAAGAGAAAGCTAAATATGAGATTGAATCTGCAAAACTGGTTATATTTTAAATATATGTGAACTCTGTAATAGAGCAAAAATTCTGTATTAGGGGAGGGCATTTAGTTTCCTCCACAGCCTAGGAATGCTGCCTTCTACTTCCCATTGGCCATGCATGGATTGTCTAGTTGCAAGCAGACAGTGTTTGCTTTTGGTTACCTAAAAAATAAAATGAGTCCTAGAGTATTATTTTTGTTTTTAGTCTTCAAGAGTGTCTAAAAGAAAAAACAAATGTGAGCTTGATACTTATGCTTTAAAATATTTAAATTGCTGCATCCTAATACAGAAACTTAATTTAATTTTTTTTCCTGGATTTCAAGTATTTCTGTGCTCAATAGTCCTGATCAATGATATGCAAGAAGCTTTGTGCCTTTTTTGTAGATAACAAAGGTCAAGACAGAAGGATTCATGTCTGTTCTTTTTCATGTCTTAACTATATTTATAAATTAAGATCTTTCATCATTAAGAAAGAGGCACTGTGTGATTAGATATTGTAAGTTCCAGAAGTGATCTGTGAACACCTGCCTCCCCTCTCAAACTCAGAGGCAGAAGAAATCTGTTTCTTCTTGCCACTGAGACTTTCATGTATTGTAAACATTTTGTATAGTATGAATTACACATTTTACTGGTTTAGCTGTCAAGTTAGACTTGGAATTCTGAAGCAGTCAATTTTCATCTCCCCAAAGTTTTATTTCCTTATTTAGTGTGTGTGTGTGTGTGTGTGTGTGTGTGTGTGTGTGTGTGTGTGTCTTATGTGCCCAAGTGTATGCATGTGTATTGTGTGTGTGCAGGTGCCCACAGAGGAGAAAATAGAGGGCCAGATTCCCAAAGATTGGAGTTAACAGGTAGCTGTGAACATTTAGACATGGACGCTGGGATCCAGGTACGTCCTTTGGAAGAACCACAAGTGCTCATCATGTCAGAGCCTCTGACTGATCAAATGTTGATAACGATGCTTTGGCCTTTGAAGTCACACTGAGTGATCTTATGGCAGCAAAAGTGAAAACAGGCTGGTCAGTTTTCATGCTCATCCATAACATTTTGGGTTTAGGACACTAATGACTGGGTGGTATTTGCTGCATTTCTGATTCAGAAGCTCTGGGGATGGGGTGTAGCACTTTGTTTTACTTGTAAATTCCCAGTTGCTATTGTTGCTGCCAGTCATGGGGGAGGAGGGCACACTGTGGGAGCTGTTGCTGGAGGGCATTGTAGTTACACAATACTTAAACGATTTGTTTGTTCTGATAATCCAGTAATATTTAACGGCTTAGCTAGGCTGCTTTCTGAGCTCTGTTCTTTCCAGTCTTCAGTAGTAAATGAAATATTTCTCAGCCATACATTTTAATATGTCAAAATGACAAATTATTTGATTAGCTGTGATATAATACTATCAACATTTAAAAAATGAAAATGTTTGAAGAATTTTTCAGTGGTATGCATAATTGAATTATGATTTAAATCCATGGATCATAAAATACAGTTGGAATTCAAAGAAAGTTAACAAGCTTAAATAATAATTGACTCACAATGGTACTAAGTTCTTCAGAAAAGCAGGCTTGGATCATGAATTTAAACAATTTCATACATTAATCTACTTGGACCACTCTGCTAATTGGAATGCACACTTACAGCATAGTATGTGACAGACTCGGTGAAAGATTATTTCTCTGCCAGGGCATATTCAATATTCAATTATTTTCTTGTTAATAATTTATTCAGCATAATAGAGAAAACACAGTAAATAACCATCTGTCTGGAGAGTCCCTTTTATATTTACAAATAGTCACAGCACAGACTCTCAGCAAGAGACTTGCAGAAGGAAAGGGCATTTCAAGCTAAGTGCTCAAGTGCAATTGTTTTCTAGACTTCTTTTACTGGCATGGTTGTTCTCAGCTCCTCCCCTCAAGGAAACCACCTAAAGTTAGCTGAGAGGAAGAGAAGATAGGAAAATTAAAGATTCTCTCTTTCTCTCTCTCTCTCTCTCTCTCTCTCTCTCTCTCTCTCTCTCTCTCTATATATATATATATATATATATATATATGATATATATATACATACATATATATCACAAGTATTTAGGTGGTATCTGCAAGAAACAAATTTTCACGACAGCACAAGTCTTGATTGTCCAATATGAAGTTGAGATTCTCAAAATGGCCTCCATTTTTTGGCATGATGGAGAGAGAACTACTATGGGAGCAAGCACCGTGGTTGCAGCCAGTAATGAGTTAATGATGGAGGAGGAAGGCATCATGACACACCAGGAGCAGACTGTGCAAGGTCGACACCTTAGTCTTTCAGAGACTGGTGAGTACGGACTACAGTCCCATCTGGCAAAGATGCTGAAGAAAGAATGATACATACTTTTATGAATAATGAAGTGGAAATTTACAATCTTGGGGCTTTTCATTTATTTATTGTTATCCTGTCCTAAAATGTGTTTTTGGTATATTTGGCAGGAAATGTTGAAACTGGTCCTCAGATTGAGTTTGGACAACTCTGAGGTGGTAACTTATTTAAATCATGGTTTATAGTCAGCATGCAGAGTAGAGTTCCTATAGCTTCCATAACCACTCTTATTTGCTCACAGATTCATTGAAATAACTTTCAAGAAGAGTGAATTTTATAAAACAAAGATGTGATGTTCCTATGAATTCCATTAATTAAAAAACATCTTTGTGAAAAACACTATATTAGACTCATCTGCCCTTTCTGACCTTTGAGACCAATACATTGTCAGGGCTCTCAGATGCCCTTAATGCTTTTTGTTTTGTTTTGTTTTGATTTTTGTTTTTGCTGTTGCTGGTGTTGTGTATGTGTGTGTAAAGGTTTTTAATTTTTTTTCATATAGTGCATTTGATCACATTTCCCCCCCTCTAATTTTTTCCAGTTCCTCCCTATCTCCCTACCCACCCAACTTTGTAACTTCCCTTTTTAAATACACACATACACACACATGCATGTACACACACACACACACACACACACACACACACGAACATAAATGCTGAAATCACCCTTAATGTCTTAATAGCCTTGAGTACATATTTTTCTGTTTATTGACTATGTAGCCATTATCCTCTATCAGCTAACACATCAAAATGAATAGTATTCCAGAATGCAATGAGTGAGTTTCAAAGCTCTAACTACTTATATTGTGAGGAAGGGGTCAAACACATATAAAAATCCAGGGAATTTGTCGGACAGTTGTTGAACTTCATGAATTTGTGTGTGTGTGTGTGTGTGTGTGTGTGTGTGTGTGTGTACACATTATGATTCACCATGGTGTGCACGCAGAGTTGAGTGAAAACTTTTGTGGAGTTGATTTGCTACTTTCACTTTGACACTAGAAACTGGGTCATCAGGCCTGCAAGACAAGTGTCGTCATTTCCAGACCTCATGCTTTATGATGTCATATTTTTGTTTTTCAACTAAGTGCTGAAAATATGACCTTATATTATATTATTAGTGTGTTTTCCAGGACAGAGTTAACAGAGAGTATTTGCTAGCACTGGAAATAACCTTGAAATGAATCTGCTGTTCTGAACAGCTGCAGCACATTGCTGAACAACAGGTCAGGATGGAGTCAGACCTTAAACCAAAATTGCATGTCATTTGGAAAAGAAATGATAGCTCTTGGCTATGTGTGGCCACTGACAGAGTGTCACTTTTCTTTGGGGGGGTGGGTACTGGTGGGCTTCTGGTGCCCCCAGGAGATGGTCCATGCATGTACTTTGGGGGCAGAAACAAATGGACTCAGGAAACTTTAAAAAAAGAAGAAGAAGAAGAAGAAGAAGAAGAAGAAGAAGAAGAAGAAGAAGAAGAAGAAGGAGAAGGAGAAGGAGAAGGAGAAGGAGAAGGAGAAGGAGAAGAAGAAGAAAGAAATGTTAGCTCTAATGACTTTCTGTGTTGGTGCCTATGGACATCTGTCTTTTAAACATAATTGAAATTGTTTTTCTGCAAGTGATGAGAATTCTTTTCTCCGCTTCTGCCTGTGCTTGATCATGTGACTTGATGTGGCCAATAGGATATTTTCAGACTTGGTCCAAGTAGAGGCTCTTACAAATGAATGGGCACTTCTAACTTGTTCTTTTTGACTTCTATTATCAGCTTGGGAACTACCTCAGGCTCATCTACCATGAAACGAGAGACTGAGGGACAGAGCTGTTGAGATGTCACCTATCTAAGACTACTTGAGTCCACCCAGACTCTCCTGAGCAGCAGCTAGCTGTAGATAAATGAGGAGGCACAGCCAAGAACCACAGAGACATGTGAGAAGTAATAAATGTTTCATGTTAAAGCTAATCAGTTTGAAGTGTGAATTACATAGTGATTTGCAAATCAAATCCTTTTTCCATGCTGTCTCAAACCTATATTTAAGTGATGATTGAAAGTTACACTCAGGTTTTTTTCAGAAGTAGCCAGACTGGTAAATTCAGAGTAACTACCTAGCCAGGAACAAAAAAAGTATGCAAGGTCAAAACTATATGGGCTTCTGATTATGGACATAGTCATTCCATTGGTAAATTTTATTTTAACAACACAGTCAAAATAATTTGAATGAAATAATTGCTAATAACTATCCCAATATTGCTTCTGAAAGAAAAATCATCATATACATGAAAGGAATGTATATATGGAAAAGCACATATCTTAGGTATGTAACAACTACAAATGGAATCTTGCTTCTCTGCTTCCTGATGTTTGGAATATCGCAAGGATCTGTTCTAGAGATGAGGAATTTGTTGTGGTTTTTATGATAATGAGACTTGTATACATATAGTTTTAGTACATAAAGAGATAATTCTATTGTATTTCACATATTAATATTATACCTCTTAGGTCTTGAAATTACACCAAGAATACAGTCAGGCATTCTGCCTTCCTTGTATTCACTCTGGTCCAAATCTTTTCATCTTCCCTTGAAATATCACAACAGGCGTTTTATGCACTCATTCTTCATAGCATAGTTTAAGGAGCAACCATGCTAGTCCTTTTTAAATTTAGGAACATCCACTGGATTCTCACTTTAACCATAGTAAAAACAGAAAGAACTTAAAGATGACTACGGTGACCTACAGGATGTGACTTCATCTCCCTTCACCGTGTATGCCCACATGTGTTCCACACTTCATGTTATGATAAGTTATACAAATTTGATAGTTCTATAGGGCACATATATAGTCTTGAGCTTGCATAAGGAGTTATCCTGAATTTACCAGTCTGTCTACTTCTTGAAAAAAATCCAAGAGTATAACTTTCAATAATCATTTGCTTATTAGTAAGCAATAAATACAGGCTTACTGTCTTCTGGCTCCAATGGAATTCCATGATTTCCCTTGCACATTGGGAAGATGCTTCAATTTTATATTTTATTCTTGTTTGTCCCCCTTAACATGTTTTAAATATTATGTTATTAGTGAGAGAGACCTCCCCCAAGCATAAGAATGATAAAATTCCTCCTTTTACCAGTAATCCATACCTCAAATCATTTTAGACATATGCAATGCCATCTGATACATTGTGTATTAGTTAATAGGCTTTATCATTTCAGTCAACCCTAGCCAAATATGATAACTGTCCACTAAGAATGAAAGTCAGAACCCTGAGGTTATGATTACTACCACTCTGCTTCATTGTTTCATGTTGTAAGCCTCGAACATGGCTTCAATCATGTTATATACTTCCTAATGATTTAATTGAATGTGTTTTGAAATACTCATTTGTTTAATTTTAACAAATTAATTTATTTACTTTGAATAAATACTTTATCTAGAAAGTTTAGAAATTACTAGGATTGTGAAAAAAAATTAGGAAAAAAACTATTCTTCTTATCCAAATAATAAACACATTTCTTTTTTTCAGATGATGACTAGGGTAGTCTTTCTTCAGAAAGCTTTTAGATTTGGAATTCTGTCTTCTGAAGTAATTCTTGTAGTTTTTTCCAGATGAAATACATACTATTTATTAGTTAGGAAAGTGAAAAAAACTTTTTGGGTTTTTTTTTATTAAAATCATTTCTCTTGTTATGTGACTGCCAAAATTATGGTAAGTGTACATAAGATGACGTCATGATCTGCATTCAAGAAGACTTAGTCTTAATAAAAATAGCCAATACTAATATTACATGTATAATACACACACACACACACACACACACACACACACACACACACACATATGGCATTTGTTTTCTTTTAAATTTAAAGAAAACAGGTCATTGTGAAATGGTTTTATTATTTTAGTAAATTGACCAATATAAGAGAAACATTATAGCATTGGTTAGTCAGCTTGGTCTCAGGCCAAGAAAGGTGTTCAAAAATCAAGAAGCTTAAGAAACTCAAGATCACATTGTATGATGGAAAAGAAATCTCTGGTTGACATTCACAGCTCTGCATGACCTGACAATGTGTCTGCAGCCCCACGGACAGCTGCTCTTTGTAGATACGCTCTAGGTTCTGGCTAGATTAGAAAGCTTACCTAGCTGCAGGATGTTCTGAATCTTGATTGGCTTTACTCATTTTTGCCTTGTGGAGGACCTATCATTCTGTGAAATCCACGTCCAGTCTATTTCCCTTTGTGAGGCCTTAAGCAATGACTTGAAGACATAAGATGCCCCCCTTTTTTTTTATCACCAGGCTTTTGCCACATTGTGATTTTTGCACATAGGTCTGTCTTACCTACAGCATGATTAATCATCTCAGAAAAGGAGTCATCACTTCCTTGTATTTGTATTTCTGGTACAGTATTAGACTAAATGTTAACTTTAACTATAGTTTAAAAATTATAATTAGGAATACATATTATAACGGAAGCATCTTTTGGTGAGAGGAAGTAATTGATCTTGTGTACTAATACCATTGTCAGAATAATTCTTATCACTTTAAATTCTACTACTAAATAGTTTCCTCTTAAGCCAAGCATGCTGTTATTCTGAAGCAAAAGGCTGAGTTCCCAGCATTTTTCAAAGAATGCCTTTCTTCCATGTTTACTATTACAGGTTTGGTTCTGTTTATATCCTGCACACATTCAAAAATAACTTCAGAAGTGTACTTACTAGAATAAAAATGCTGCAGAGAACTTACGTTAGAAAATTATTATTCTGCTAAAATAAATTCATAGTAACAGCAGTCATTATTATAATGGATACTTCAATGAATGCCTCAATTCTAGCACCTTGCTAGTGACCTGTGTGCTGTAAGCCTTTCTCAGAAGCTTCCAGTGTTTTGAATCAAGCCTGAATATAGATTATCTCCCTCTGAGATACCCTCCCCCAAGAAGATCCAAATGCTCAAAGACAGTTCACAACAATGGAATTGTTTGAGTTAGCATTCGAGTGTTGTTTTACCAAGGGTCTTTGTAATATATTTCATACTGAAAAGAAAAGAAAAGAAAAATCATTTGGAAGGAGAAATAGATGAGATCTCCATGGGTAAACTGGAGATGAGGGGTGGGCAATGGAGGGTAGGAGATAGGGGATGAGAACATAAGAGAATGGGATGGTTGAGCTGGAACAGGGAGGGAGGGGGAAAGCAATGAAAGAGATACCATGACAGAGAGACTGATAGGGAAGTTGCCAGGAATCCCCAAGAATGACCCCAGCTTGAACAATTAGAAATAGTGCTTGGGGTGCCTGAACTGAACTGGCTTACCTCAGTGATCAGACCAGTGAATACCCTAATTGTCATCACAGAGCCTCCCTCCAATGACTGATAGAAGCAGATGCCACAGCCAAACACCAGACAGAGCTCCAGGAGTCCAGTGGAGGAGAAAGAAGAGGGATTCTATGAGCAAGTGCATCAAGATCATGATGGAATAACCTGCAGAGATGACCAAACCAAACTAGTGGGAACTCATGAAAGTTGGATCAATGGCTGTGGAACCTGCATGGGACTGGGCTAGGCCCTCTGCATGGCAAGACAATTGTGTAGCTTGATCTGCTTGGGGCGCCCCCTAGCAGTGGGATCAGAATCCATCCCTGGTGCATGAACAGGCTTTTTGGAGCACACTATCTATGATGGGATGCCTTGTGCAGCCTTGAGGCAGGGGGAAGGGCTTGGACTTGCCTCTACTGGATGTGCCTCCCCATGGGAGGCCTTGCCTTCTTGTGTGGAGGGAGTGGGGGTGGGTTGGGAGGGGAAGGCTGAGGGGGCAGGAGGAAGGAAGAGGGGGATCTCTGATTGGTGTGTAAAATGAATGAAAAAATTTTCTTAAAAAAATTGGCATTACCCATCAACATCTAGAAAAAGCCTTATTTATTTATTTGTTTGTTTGTTTAGGCAGATCAACCATTCTAAAAAATGACTAAAAGTTCAATAATACAATTTAGAATATTCATTTTGTCCAAATAAATTGCATTCCTCTTTGGTTATATTTTAGGATTATCTGGAGTTTTACAAAGCACATTTCAAAATCCCACATGCAAAGATCAATATTTAATTGATATAAGCCATACCTAGTTGGAATTTTATGGAGGATCCTGGTAACATTAACCAGCAGTGGACAGAGACTACCTGGATAGATAATCTGAGGCTTTTTCTCCTGAAATTGTATTGCATATCTGGATAAGTCACAGAACTTGGCTAGAAATGGATGCTTTGGACACCATTTCTGATACACAGCTTAATAGCCGTAAGTATTCTCCCTGTAAACTACACCATAAAATTCAAACAGAAATATTACTTAAAAAGCGCAGACTTGGATCCCGTGTGTTCACAGATTGGGTGATAAACTTTTAAGATTAAATTTGCAAGTTATAGTTTGATTAAAATGGGTTGCAAGAGTTTATATGGCTGGTTAGATTATGCTTGGCTCAAAACAGGTCATTCAGTATACCACACTGTAGTACAGATTAGTAAGCAAACCATTTTTCCAACATATTGATTACTTTAGTTGATGGACATTGCTTTAGTTGATGGACAACCAAGGCTGCTTTCTTTAAAAATTTAGATACATTAATTCAGAGAGAGAGAAAGAGAGAGAGAGGGAGAGAGAGAGAGGGAGAGAGAGAGAGAGAG
>CABHPP010000287.1:0-25148 GCA_902168425.1 Peromyscus attwateri | reverse complement strand
GAGAGAGAGAGAGAGAGAGAGAGAGAGAGAGAGAGAGAGAGAGAATGCTTATGGATATAAATGTGAAGGTCACCATGTGTGCCCTGGGATGGAACTTGGATTATAAGACTTGGTATCAGGTACCCTTACCTGATGATCCATCTCACAGATTATCATAGCTATTTTCTACGAGAGGTGGCATACATCACTAACACTCCACATTATTTTCAAATGATCATGGAGGTCACAAACCACAAATATGCTCTTATTTAAAAGAGTGCTCATATACTTTCAAATTCTTTAATGTATTTTCCCTTTGGTAACATGTTAATAATTGTAAAGAATTTATTAAACATTGTTGTCTGATTTTGTAATTTAGCTTTCATTCCAAAAATGAAGACTCATGATATTCTATTCATCAAAACAAATCCAAAATTCCAGAAAAATGCACAAAGAGAAGAATGAACCTGAAGAGACAAAGTGCAAACACTGGAGTTGATAAGCATTAAATAATGAAGAAATGCATTAAAAGTACTTTATTACAAGCCGATTTTCCTTTTGTAGTAAAGAAGGTTAAAAGAGTCAAAGACAAAGCATTACTAATATCTGAGGTATATAGTGCCACAGCTCAAATACTATGTTCCTTTGATAAGCTAATGTTTCCGAATGAAGTATTTCTTCATCTTGTGTAAGAAAGATAATCAAAACAGACACGTGACAAGCATGAGAAAGAGAAGGGTAGGGGGACTCCTCAGATTGGAAACTCACAGAAGAGATGAGATACTATAAACATAACCATTGTATAAACTTCATTAAAACAAAACAAAACAAAACATTGGCTTGGTCTAGAACACAGGAAGCATTGTGAGTGGAAGAAATCAGTAAGAGTAGGTGTGGGAACTGAAGACACTCTGAAGGATAAGAGGTGATAAAGAAAAGTTCAGCACATCAGTAACCTGTGATCATTAAGGAAGTGCTGCCGAATGAGCCTTTCACCTGCCTGAAGTTACCTAAAGCAAACTAAGAAATACATGTTTTTGACTTAGAAATGATATATAATAAAGTTTCTTTCTCTGAGTTGGAAAGTAGATGATATCTTAGTCTGTTTGTGCTACTATAAATTAATACTGAAGACCTTAAGAGTTTTATTTCTCACACTTGTGGGCCTTGGAAGTCCAATAGGAAGCTATTAGGCCTTCTTATTGTGCCATTCCCAGGGAAAAGTGCAAGGGAGGGTGACAGGCAGTGTGGGCTGAAGTTCCTTTTACAACAACTTCATTTTCCTAGTAACTAGCCCCCAATAATGACAACAATTTATTTATGGGAACATCCTTCACACTTAATGAGCTCTTACTGGTTCCCACCTCACAGCAATGTGCCCTGGGGGTGGTTTCCAACCCATGAATTCTGGTATACATCAAATCACTTTAAGGAAATAACAATAACCTCCTAATGTTCTAGAACATCTTTCCTAACTGAGAGATAGAGAGAGATAGAGATAGAGAGAGAGAAAGAGAGAGAGAGAGAGAGAGAGAGAGAGAGAGAGAGAGAGAGAAAGAGAGAGAGAGAGAGAGAAAATCATTCTTTCTTTTTTTTTTTCAATCATAACGAAAGAAAATTCAGTGGAGGAATACTCCAAACGATAAAGATACAGGATGGGAATAGAACAGGTCCATCACCCACCACATGAAATCTTCTTTATTCTGGGCAGCTCCATTATGCTTTTAAGTAAAAATCCACCTGTAGATGAGTTCACTGAACTCCGCAAATGCTCAGGGTTTATTATTTTCCTGGCACTCACTCAGCATTAGAGAAAGGAACAAAGCAGAAGCCTTGGGTTCCCCAAAATTTGCAACCTCCTTCTAGCATATTGTAAGAGTGAAACGTACCAGGACTGGGGATGTGAACCAGAGGTAAAGCAACTGCCTAGGATGCAAGAGACCCTGGGCTTGATTTCTAGCAACATGTGTGTGTGTGTGTGTGTGTGTGTGTGTGTGTGTGTGTGTGCAAGCGCGTGCGCACACACACACACACACACACACACACTCACAATTTACAAAGTGATACAAGAACATGGAAGGTTTAGCCAAATGTGGCCTGAGGGAGAATGTGGAGAGTCTTACTGATGAAAAATTAACAAGCTTAGATGAAACTGAAATTAGCTAAACATTGTCTCTGCCTCAGACAGTTGTCCCATTGCGTTTGACACACACATGGAATTTGAAGACAAAAGTTTGTAGATGGCTGTGAGCAGACTGAGAGGTAAGGCTGAGTTTCTAGGTAAAAGTTCTTAGCAAGCTGAATGTAAGACCGTCTGGATCAAGGGTCCAGGCTTTCTAAAACTTTGTAATCGTTCTCAGAAGATAATCTTCTGTATCTTGTCGTCTGTCAACGTTACTATGTTGTATTTAGTGTTTTCATCAATATGGATTAAATGATCTTATAAACTGAATTATCAGAAATGAATAACACATAAATTAAAAGAAAATAACTATGACATAATTTTGAAGGTGAGCTAGCCAGTAGGTTTTGCTGAACTGTCTTTGTCCATGCCTGAGCTTATTCATAAGTGTTCCTCCCAGCCAGCTCACAGCAACTACAGGAACAGATGGCTTCCCATCTCAGACAGAAAGGAACATCCAGGAGCTTGCCACACACCGTGATTTATTTCAGTAATGATTCCTATGTGATAAAGTTCATGTAAGTCACAGTGAACATTAGATAGAGTGGAAATAGGAAGGACTACATTCAAAGGATGTGAAGACTTGTAAAGAACGAAGTATACCATAGAATTCAGTGGTTCCTTTCCAGACTTTGTCTCTGAAGCCTAGTGAGACACAGACATGGAGGAAGCAATCAATAAATGATCCTCTTTTTTTTTTAATTGATAGCTGTCACCAAGTATGAAATTAGCAAAGTTTACCTACCATTCTATAAATACCAGGAAACTGTCTTCAGTAATCTGAGGCAGGCCTTCACGGATCATCTTGTGATAATGTAGCAGTTCTCAGACAAGTAGAAAATTCACCCCCATTCGATCATTTGTCTCTGCTTTAATTTATGTATTATTATAAATCTATAACTAACAATACTTTTCAGTTTCTGAATATTATATTTAACAAAAGATCTGAAAACCTTACAAGCTGAAATATAAAAAAAAACACCTCAGACTACTCTGATGTTGAATTTAAATATTGATTTAATATATGAAACTCTTGACATTTCCAAATGTCCCAATTCATGAATATCACAATTACATCTAATTATCCTAATAAAATGCAGAGAAGTTTAAATTTAAGTGATATCTTTGGATCGCTAATTATTTCATAAATATTAAACCAAAATAAAAGTCATTTTTAACAAACACTATAGCTTCATTTCCATTTTTTTTCCATATCAAGATTAGTAGTTAAAATTTTAAGTTTTCAAGGCAATGTCTCACCAAACAATGAACTACTATCTTCAACCCTAAGACTTCCAGAAACGATGTTCAGCTGTTTTCAAGGCAGTTCCAGCATGAAGAGTGGCCATTGGTAAATTAACTGTGAGAGGGACAACTAAGATCATACAAACCACAAACCAGCTTGTCAATGAGGCCTGCACCCCATCCTCCATCCCTGAAGCCATTTCCACACTGAGCAGTCAACAGAATTACAAATGATTCTGCACATTCCTGTGCATGGCTGCTTTCGAAAGAGAGGATGTCATGTCTGCATATCTCACAGGTCTGCAGTGTTTGGGAATAAATCAAAGCACATCATCCCCAGCAGGTGTGAGAGTAACCCTCCCACAGCATGGATGTCTTGTTCCACACGGAGCCCTGCTCCTGTCTCCCTCTTATTAGATGAATGCAGACTGGAGTTTCGATCTTTGTGGCAGCAGCGGGCTGAGGTGGGTATAGCAGGGCAATAATGGAGAGCCAGATTAAAGACAGCTTGAAGGCATGATGTGGATGTACCTTTCCTAGCACTCCTGTCAAACCTCTCTCAGGGTGATGAGAAGCCAATAGCCCCAAGTCCTTGCACTTCTCTCCATTGCTATGATTCTATATGGATAATTTATCACCAAAGATTGGCTGTGGCAGCAGATCTGAAACTCTAGATTTATCATCCTACACTAGAGATTTGAAAAATGTAAAACAATTCTTTCCTATTTATTTTAAATATGGATTTCACAAAATGTGTATGCTGGGATGAACTGACCTTGTTGGACTTTCTTTAGATAATACACATTTTCATTTAAATTACTGTATCAAAACATATAATGACAATTAACAAAAGGTCTTTAGGACTATTCAATGAATTTTAAAAACGTAAGTTTTGAGACTGAGAAGTTTGTCCACTGCCCCAGAAGCAGCTCCGAACACACTCAAAAGTCCTCACCTAAGTACCACGAATCCCTCACAGAGAACTGGCGTGGCAGACCTCTAGGTATACCCAGGCATTACATTTTCCTTTAATCACATGACTTTCTTATAAAGTAGTTCTCACCAGTCCTATTGTCAGATTAAAAAATCACAGAATTTTGTAGACATCAAACCGCTGTGAAACATGAACCTCAAGTGTGGCCTGTTCTTTATCATAGGGGAAGTGTGTGAACCCCGGTGAGTTTACTCAAGTCCACCACGACGTCTCTGCTTATTGAGCATTCTTACAAGCGGCCATATAAGTGCTCGCCAAACCCATTCAGATCTGGAAGTAACCATCTGAAACTGGTCCTATGGGTAGGGAACTGACTTTTGGAGCACCACAGTATTTAAAGTACAGGAGAAGCAGTCAGGCAGGGTCACTCTATGCTTATAAATATGCAAAGCCCTTTCTCTAATTTCACAATTTCTTTTTCTTTTTCTCTTTGCATTTCCCCCAAGTCAATTAAAATGCAAGCAGGAGGTTTGATAAGAAGAAGCAAGACAAGTGAGGCATGGGATAGCACTAAAATATGATTGCCTAATGTATGCAGACTAATAGGAATAATTGGATTTTTAAAGTCTAAGCATTGCATGCTTTACCCTTTATCTCCCATTAAATCGATTGGTGCCTTGCTCTTTTTATATCTAAAATGTTAACCTTTATGAATTTTTAATAACTAAAACTTTGTAACACTTCTATTAAAATGTGAGGTTGTGTTAAGTCTGCCATTTGGCTTTTATAAATCAATGTTCCTTATCTGAAATAATAGATTTTAATGTGTGATGGAGGTTTGTATTTGTTAATCTATAAAATAGTGATTGTAAAAATGACCCTATAACTTAACATTAACTTAATGGTATTTTTATAGACCTATTGCCCACATAGGGTGCCAATACATAATCTTCATTATTTTCTCACTTCTCTCAATGCAGTGTCTTCAACCAGTGTGTCATGGTTGATATTGATTGTCAGTTTGACAGGATCTAGAATCACCTTGGAGTTAAAAAAAAAAACAAAACAAAACTATGCATGTTAGTGAGGGTGGCAGCATTCCATGGGCTGCTGCCCCAGACTGCAGAAGAAGGAAAAAGCAAGCTGACTATAAGCATCCGTCTCCTGTTTCCTGATTACAGATGTAGTGTGACCAGCTGCCTCTGACTTAAGACTCCCCCACCATGATGGACTGTACTCTGGAGCCGTGAGTCAAAAAAACCCTTTTTATAAGTTGTTTTATGGTTTCTGTTTTTTTTTTCCACATGATATTTGTCCCAGCAACAAGACAAGTGACTAAAATACCATGAAACAAATTCAAACTGTACATAGTATTTTTAAGTATTATCAGCTGCTTACTGTTAAAAGCATTCAGAGTTTTAAATATGCTTGACTATATGTTAACATGAATTTGTAAGTAATCAGTTGAGAATTCTACTAGTGTATTTTAAGAAAGTAAGAAAACACTAGTCTTTACTACAAGTTTAAGAAATACATTTTCATATCAAAGGCTTTCTGTAGCCCAAAAGTTCTGCTCATGAATTGGGGAATCTTTCAAGGATTTGAACTATGAAACCCAGATATCTGCAAAGTTACATTTTATTTACTATAGGATACTGCTGTTTGCCTATTTTGCATATATCAAAATTTTCGTACACTAAAAGACTGCTCAAAATCTTTAACCCAACTGAGGCTCGTTCCTACAGTGGTTGTCCTTTACGGCAGCCCTGTATGTACAGGAGTCTCTTCTTGTGGCCACAGCACTGCTGGAGACTGTGTTCTGGGATCCTCCACTTCCCCACTCTGCTTTTCGACTTCTTTCTGTCTACAGCAAACCTAAAACCCTGAACAGGTTCATCATGTCAATGTCAAGATCAAGAGCTTTCAGTGTTTTACTGTTTTGGTCTTCTGTGTCAACTTCAATTACTTCTGCCTTCCCATGAAATAAGATTAGCTGAGTTTCAAACCTTCTTTCATTATTCTTTCAATTTAAATGGAAACTGAGCTAATTTTATTGCCTGAAGATGTGCATCCCAATTCTTACCTCTAGGACTTCACACACCAAGGTCTGCATCTGAAATGGCCCAGCCTTAATTTTTTTTTCAGTTTCAAAACATATTCATGCCTTTAACTTTAATTGCAGAACAGGTGTGAAATGTTGTTCAGAACCACGGCAAGAAAAGGTAAAAATGGAGAAGGTCTAGCTAGATGGTAACAATGGTGGGATTTATGCAAAGGTGCAAATAGCTGTGAGAAACAGATCAATCTAACAGCTGACACAGAAAGAAGGAAATAAAGAAAGAAACCAGACAAAAAGATTTTTAAAAAACCTATTGATTGGGCCTATAATATTCTTGCCACTGCTACACCAATGGTCAGTCATTATTGTAATCCACAGGGTTCACAGCTGAGTAAAACTTGTGATATCCCCATCCCCAGTAGCATGCAGAGTATCATCTGGTACTATGAATGCTGGTCAGCAGGAGAAAGCATAAATTTTCCACATCCTATGACTCAAGGATGTGTTGTCTTCCAATTTTGTCTTACCATAAAATTCTTGGGGATAACCAATAGCAGTGGCCGTAGCCTGTATTGTTTAAGGGGTTCAGGAGACCCTACTATACAACAAATCAAAAATAAGTAACATAAACCTGATACTGGGGTTTTTATTTGATAGCCTCTGGCCTCTGGGGAGATTCATTATCCTCCTGTATAAGGTAATTCCACTTAACACACACATTCTTTCTCTACCTCTTCTTCCACCCCCTACACACACACACACACACACACACACACACACACACACACTGAAGAACTTACTATAATATTATTCCACTAATGGACATAGTATCAAATTGCTCTCTAAATTTTTATCTTTGCACCTATATATTAATGCAGCTCTAAATTTTCATCATAGAAACTTCTATTTTCAGAAGATGGTGAGTAATACAGAAATTCACAACTGGTCAAACTACAGAGAATAAAATATCGTGGAATGCTCAACCCTAAATAAGATGTTCATATTTACATCTCTTTCCCACAAGCCTCAGGGCTGTTTTGAAGTGGATGTAAAGAATGTAAGAGTCAGAGATTGGAGGACTGTTGAAAAATAACTGTTTTCTGTACATGTCTGGGACATAGTTCACATGAATTCACAATGACTATAAATGCATGCCCAAGATATGAATGGGAACAAACCAGCAAAAATTCCAGTATGGATGGAGGAGAGCTTGCAATGTCCTACTCCTAGCTGAGGACTATTGAAAACTCATGGTGGCTAGGAGAGATACAATCACATTTTCCTCCAAGATGTAGACCTTTGTAGGTTGCCCATGCTCTTATTGGTAACACTAAGTGGACTTGGTAGGTTAAATAAAAAGTACATGATGTTTGGAGGAAAAAGTAATGGAGGGCACACTTGGAGAGACTGGCAGGTAGAGTTTACCTAAACATATTATATACACATATAAAATTCTCAACCAACAAGTGAAGTAGACAGACAGACAGATAGATAAAAAGACAGATAGATGATAGATAGATATATGATATATGATAGATAGATAGATAGATAAATAGATAGACAGACAGACAGATAGATAAATAGATATACAGACAGACAGATAGATAGACAGATAGACAGATAGATAGATGATAGATAAAAATGGATCTAGGCTCAAGTAAGAAAAGTATTCATTGCAAGACATGCTGTAATGGCTAGTCTTGGTTGTCAACTTGACCACAGCTGAAATTAACTAAAATCAAAGTAGCTGGGCACACTAGTGAGAAACCTTTCTTGATTAAATTATTTGATTTGGGAAGACCTACCTTAAATACGGTAGGATCATTTGAGATCTGAAGAACCACTCAAATCTGGTCCACGTCTTCTGGTGGCAGCCCACATAAAAGGACTTGGAAGAAGGAAGCTTTTGCTTTTAGCCTGCTTTCTCTCACTTTCAATGACAAGTTCATCTATCCTACTGCTGAGACATTCTTTTGCTACTATTAGAACCTGCTTCTTCAGGATTCCAATGTAGACTGAAAAAAGACCAGCTGAAACACCCAGCCTCAAGGGCTGAATAATTACAACATTCTTTGCCTTCCTATTAGAAGATAATCATTGTTGGACTAGCCAGAACATAGTCTGTAAGCCACTCTAGCAAATTTCTTATATATATATATGAGATCAATAGATACATAGAAATGCATAGATAGATTTATCCTATCATTCTGTTCCTCTAGAAAACTTTGACTAATACAAATGTCAAAGGAGACTTATTCTAAGGCCTGGAAGAAAATGATGTGCTAGAAAAAGGATGAGATCATAAGACCTGCATGCTTCTGAAGGGATAATAAGCAAACAAAGATATAAAGAACCAAGTGTGGGGAAGCAGTGGAGGGTAATATAATAATATTGATCAGAGAATGTCTTATCTTGAGGACAGCCTTTTCTCTTTGTAGGTGCACATCTCTCAACACACTCATATACATTTAAGGGTTGTACACTCATACACATTTAGGGTGTACACTCATACACATTTTAGGGGTGTACACTCATACACATTTCTGGGATGTTGCTCAAAATTTGAAAATACTTTTAGCTTTGAGTTGGTGTTGCTACTGCTATCTATTTGGTAGAGGCCAGAAATTCTGTTAAGCCTTATACAATAATATGACCTGTGTACTGAATATTCAAAAAGTCAGTCATAGTGCCACAGTTGAGAAACTTGTTAGGAAGTGTAGTGGATTGAATGAATATGGTCCCCATAGGCTCATAGATTTTAATTCTTTCTTGGTCACCAGGGAGTGGCACTATTTGAAAGGATTAGGTGGTGTGGCTTTGTTAGAGTGTATCACTAGGGGTTTGATAGTTCAAGATCCCAAACCAAGACCAGTCGCTTGCTTTCTCATCCTGCTGCCTGCAGATCCAAATATTGAACTGTCAGCTACTTCTCCAGCACCATGTCTCCCTGCATGCTGCCATGCTCACTGCCATGATGAGAATGGACTAAACTTATGAAACTGTAAGCAAGCCCCAGTCAAATGCTTTCTTTTATAAGAATTGTTATGGTCATCGTGTTTCTTCATGGCAATAGAGCACTGATGAAGACAGGAAGCATATACTTGTTCCCTAGGCTTGGGTACTGTCAACTGATGTCCGTCCTTGACCTTGACATAGTTTCTTGACTTTTCACACTACCTTATATTGTTGCAGGGAAGATATAAGTTTGCTAAGTTTATGGAGCTTGTGAAGTCATAATCTTTTCTTGGAGATGAGGAGAAAGTGTCAGCTTCATATGAAAGTCGGAATAACACAAACTGATAGTGGGAAATAAGACCACATTTTGATACAGAATATGGTACGTGCATTTTTTGATTAATGTATAAAAGATAGACAATGGGTAAGATCTATTTTTTAAGATAAAAATGTCTTTTACAACTGGGAAATGGTCTGTAAATTTAGAGGGTAAAGGAAAGGTCATGGAGGTTGTGACACAGCCTCAGATATGTTGTTCAGACAGCAAACAAAGGGAATATATAGTCGCACAGAGAACAGAGAGGGCAGAGAGGGAAAGTCTTTGATTGCACTGACTGTAATGGTGGCTCGTGGTGCAACCAAAGGTTAACCTGGGAGGTTAAAAGTAGCTGCTACCTTTGGCTCTCCATCCCCATGATCTGGATGCAGACATGTGGCTTGCATGGTTCCTCCCTTAAAACCCTTTGTGTTCTGAAACTTAACCCTCAATTGGGTGTTATTCATGGATCTTTCTGATCCAAGCTACAGTAAATAAATACAAACTAGAGACAACAGACAGACAGGCTTTTTGATCACCTGACCAAGGGATGGAAAAGAGAAATGCGGAGATCAACTCTGTTGGTTTGTTATGTCCTGCAGCATTATGATTCACATAATGCATGTCAAATTTAATGTATGCGTAATGATTCTCAGTTATGTAAAGTTATAGTGCCCAATCCAATAAATAAGGCAGAGAAATCACTTGTCAGGTGGATCTTCCATTTTACAACACTCAAACAATAGCATGCAACTGACATATCAACTACTGATAACTCATATGAACCCAAAGGTAGGGATGAGGCACAGATGTTGAAGGTGGTATAGAAGGAAGAATTTGTTTTTAATCAAGTTGTCACAGGGACTATGCTGAAGAGGTAGCATTTAGGACTTGAATTAAATAAAGAAAGAATAATGTCTAGGTCAGGGTGATGAGCAATCTTAGCAAAGGACAGGGTAAATATAAAGGCAAAGAAACTCCACATGCAAGGTACAATAGAGAGTGAGGGACATGGTGCATGACTTGGAGAGAAGATCAAGTCGTAAACCACGTAAGGGCATGGTAGGGCACAGAAAACACAGGCCGAAGGATAATGTGACTTTACTAAGAAATCTGAGTTAAATAATTTCACACCATGTTAAATCTAAGAATAGTGGGCTGTATATAAGAGTAAAGAGAAAATACACTGCTTACAACACCATCACCCACACAGTCATTATCAGATCCAAGACTGATAGGACACAGCACCTATTGCCTTGGTTCCTCACCTAAACATATTATGGTATCTATGTGTGTGTGTGTGTGTGTGTGTGTGTGTGTGTGTGTGTGTGTGTATGATCATATTCACCCAATTTCCCTCCTCTGACTCCAACCATATATCCCTTAACATATTCTCCTCCCACCTCACCAAGTCCAGCTAGTGCTGCCCATATGTGCATGGATGGGAAGACATCCACTGTGATCCCTATCAATGGGAATACCCTAAAAACTAAATAGTTACACCTTTCCCAACAGCTTTCAGTTGCCAATAGAAAAGGAGTACTGGATGGAGCCTGGGGTGGAGCTTTCTCATATGTCTGAGTTTTGGTTGGCTTGATCTTTTGCAGCTCTTAATCAGATAAAAACAGTTGCTGTGAGTTCATGAGTATGACAGCCACATTACATCCAGAAGAAGGCATTTACCTGTACTTCTCCCTATCCTCCAGGTCCTACATTTTTTTTCTGCTTCCTCTTTGGTAATGTTCTCTGAGACTTGGTGAGAGTGAAGGGTTGGAGGAGTGAGAAAGACTGTCCAATTTAAGGCTGGCAATTCAGTTTCTTATTCTCAACACATAATAATTATGAGCCTGTGTGTTGACTGCTGCCCACCCCAATAAGAAGCATCTCTAACCAAGACTGAGAGCAGCCCAGGTCAATGAGCATAACGTAATATTTGTAAGGTGATTTGACAACAAGATCATTTAGAAAACTAATAACAACAGTTTCTACCATAGGGACTATGTTCTTCCTAGCCATGGTTTTGAAAAGGAGTGTAGTACCGAGCCTGAAAAACCCTCCTGTAGAGAAGGTTTCCAGTCTAATCAGAAAGTAGTTACCACATAACAGTTATGCCACTGCTACACAGTGGGCACATCTTGCCTCATGCAGGGTCTAGCACTGAGTAAGACCATTGATATCCTGTCTCCCTCAACAGCATCTATAGCACCTTCTAGAACGATAAATGCTAGCCAGTAGTGGGAAGGTTCTCTATTGATTTCAGATTTAGTCTTTAGATATCTTTGTAACCTTTAGCCAAAATGCGTGGTGTTTTTAGCGACAGGGACTGAACCATATAATTATGATGGGTAACCAAGAGCAATGGGAATAGCCTGTGCTGTTTGGGAGACCTCTGGGCTCCTGACCAATAACTGCAAATTTCATTCAGTGACATAGATATTTTGGAAGTGGCAGTGTCCACTCAAGTGAGGTAATTCTGTTCAAATTCCATTTAAAATATTTCATTTATTTTTGAGGCTATAATATAGCTGTATCATTTTTTCTCCTTCCCTTTCCTGTGCCCAATCCCTTCCATATATCCCTCCTTTCTCTCTTCCAAATTCATGCCCTCTTTACCTTTAATTGTTGTTATATGCACATGTGTATACACATATATATTCCTAAATATAACCTGCTCAGTCTATAGGATGCTACTTGCATGTATGTTTTCAGGCTGCCCATTTGATAATAGCTAACCAGTTGGTGTGCTCTACCCGGGCAAGACTACTTCTCTGTTGCCAGCATTCCTTAGTTGCCTGTCAAACTGCTTCAAAAAGAGATTTATTTTGAAATTGTCTTACTAACTAATGGGTTTCCATAAGGGTTTTCCATTAGAATATATGAAAAACAGTATTTGCTTTTTCTATTGAGGACTGTTATCTTTTCTGGCATGAGTAACAAATACTTTTTTTTTCCCTAAAAGCATTGCTTATTTTTAATTGTTGTAAATGTGATTGGGAAAATATTTTTAATGTTTATGATATAATACCTCATGACAATTTCTTCTTACTTTTTCTAAGTATCTCAAGAATGTGTTTGTAACATTAGTCTTTAATATATATCATTAATTCAGTTATTGAGTGATATAAAAAGGAATAATTCATGACTACTCCCACCAGAACCCTCGTTGTTACAGAAGGGCATACGCTGTTTTCAAGCCATTTAGTAAATGATCCCTTTTTTCCAGGTATTTACACTGCTACAAGGTATACTTTCAGAGTTATACGAATCTATTCATCTCTATCAGGTTCATTCTTGTGATATGCTCTAAGTAGATGCTAAAAATATGTTTTTAAAGTGTGTTAGAATAGAGATACTATATTATACAGACCGAATAATGGTTACCAAATACTCAAATTATAATGAGAACCTTAAATCACATTATTTTGTAAATATTTTCTTTTGAAAAATTTCATTCTATATGTGTGTGTGTGTGTGTGTGTGTGTATGTGTGTGTGTGTGTGTGTGTGTGTGTGTGTGTGTGTGTGTGTAAGAAAGAGAGAGGGGGGTTAGAGTGCAAGCACACACCTCTGGAGGCCAAAAGAAGGTGTCAGCCTTGGAGCTGGGGTTGCAAGCAATGAGTGTTGGGAAATGAGCTCAGGTCCTTTGCAGGAAGAGCATGATCTCTTACCTACTGAGACATCTTTGCCCTGTGGATACTTTTTCAACATTTTCTCTCTGTACCACAGCTGGCACATGTGATCCTTTCCTTCCTCTTCCCACCACCCTCTAACTCTGGCCTGAAGTTACAGTTGTACAATTCTGGTGATTCAAGATCATCAAGCAGGTCGAGAAAACTGTAGGAGGGAGTATTGATTCCAGATGGTAAACATGTTCAACATCTAGGATTTGTTGCAAACGTTAAATTCGCCAGTTTTCTTGACAAGCAGGTACATGTAAGAGTACATCCATGCAATGCTGCTGAGTTCAAGGAATTTTCTTGATATTATTCCTACCTGTAAAACAAATTTTACCTAAGTACGTGGGGGGCCCCTGGTGTCAGGTTAATCAATAGGTAATCATAGTATTTGTGGAAGCCTGCAGCTTATATATAGTTAACTGGGTTCAATGAAGGCAGAAGTGTTACTGCGTACCACCAAGGTCAACACATTATCCCAGCGGACTTCAGTGTCAGTAACTAAGCAATTGAGACCACTGGCTATACTGACAAAAATACCTGGAACCTCCATTGGGAGGGACCTCTATTGTGGTAAGAACACAAGGTAAATTGCAAATAAACATCCTCTTGATAGTTTGTAACTCTTTCACAAAGCTGTCAGGCAAGGGAGAAGAGCCCTGGACACCTCCCTGTGGATTTCCTAAGTGGATAGATATACTTTTATTTGAACAGTTTTCTCAGAGAATGAAACAACTTTTGGTTAATCACACTTTCAAAGTTTCACATAAATGAGAGCCTCATCTTCTGTCCCTCGGGAGATGGTGAGATGGAGGGTATGAAGGACGATGTCTCAGGCTGTTTTAACAGGTTCCAGTAAAATTAGCTGGAGATTGTCTACTCCTTGGTCCCATTCAAAAGTTCATGAGTGTCTTCAGGGCACTGAGCTTGGAGAAATGCAATAGCAAAAACCTAACCTACTATAATGGGCTCAGGGGGTCATGTGTAGGCTTGAAGACTTTTAGTCTCATTTGACTCTAGTTAGAAAAGGATTTTTTTTTAGGAAGTGGGATCTAAGATTTTATTTCAGAGTATTTTGAAAAAAAATGGAGATAGAATAAGCACAAATTATGATAAGAGAGAAAAATAGAAAAAGTCACCCAGTATCCTTGAAAATATAAATGTTAATTTACTGAACATTACTATGTGCTAGGTGATGATGCTATAATAATGTGTCTTATTTCTCAAGGAAAGCACTATTATAGTCTCAATTTTATATAAGAAATTGAAGCACAAAATGACTATGTCTTTCTCATGGTCTCATAGATACCAGTCGAGGTAGTGAATGGGAATTAGAATTCTGGTGTAGGCACACTAGTACTAAAACTAGTGTTTTTAACCATTATTCTACTATATTATAATCATTATTTTGATAGCTCCACAACACAAAATAATTTGATTGAAACCATTTGGAAAAGATTCAGGACAGCCAGCCATTTCTCAGAGCATGTTTGTAAAGAATGGCTAAGCATGAGCTATAAAGAACACTTAATCACAATGAAGTTACCATTTTGAAACTGCTATTGAAAAAAAAAAAGGCATCAAGGAAGCACATAGATTGATCACAGCACTGGTACAAAAGTAGGATGTGTTGCTCAGGTAAGACAGCTCAAACTTCAGAATCAGAAGGAAGCATGTCTCTCCATTAAGTGCATAACCAAACAACACATATCAACTATATTGATGAAGAAGGTAATGGGATGATGTGCTGCAGTTTCCCCCTAGATTAAAACCTTCTACCTGAGAGGGAAACTTAAGAGATGATGTTCACAGCGAGGTGAAATGGGATGTTTTAAGGCTAGGTAAAATACTGCATATTAGGACAGGAAGTAAACAACCGAAAGGCTTCAGGAAGTCACTGAATCGGACCAGCCAGTAGGTAGAAGTGCTTACCTTGCAAGAATGGGGAACTGGATTTGATTCCCATTAGCCATGTTTCAAAGAGAACCCAAGCAGAGTGGCTCAGGCAATGCCAGGGAAGATGGAAAAGTGAGTCTCCGGAGTTGCTGCCCAGTCAGTCTAGCCTATTTTATATATATAATATATATATAAAACCTTAGGATGACTGTGGCAGACACTGATATCGCTTCATATGGTTGTCATAACTTATACTAACAATTATTAATATCAAATAACAGGAGATGGCCAATGAGACAGACATCTGAGAAAAGTGAATTAAGTTGTATGGAATCCATAAAACAATTTTCATAAATGGTGCCAACATTATTTCATTTGCAAGAGGCTTGGGATTATTCATTGTGGGAATTTGTAGTCCAAGGGAATGATGTTATTTAAAATTGAACTTTATTAACTTAAAAATTCCATGATTTTAAAACAGGGTCAAAAGCTCTTTAAAATGGTATTAATTGCAAAATGAAAATGTGAATATGAATCCAGTAAGGAGTTTCTCCTCATTTATTTTGTCTGTGAAAATTGCAGGCTCAGATTTATTCACTGATTTCAAAGGTATGACTGAATACTATTTAACTTAAAATATGTTGTATCAGGGTCCTAAACAACACTGTAAATAAATATCAGACCTACGTTATTTTTATAACACTCATCTGTGCCCAGAACCTGAGTGGACTTTAGTTAGGTTAATTGCTGTAACATCCTCTAAGTGATGTTCCATAGCGACATACTGACAGGTGTGCCTGTTTAACTGTGAATCCCAGGGCCATTGAAGCATCTAACTGTTATTAATTATGTCTGCAGGATTCATACATTATTATATAGAGTCTGCATCGAGTGGTTTTTCTCTCAACTGAGATTTCCCATCACTTATCTGCATAAGAACATAGTCTGAGTCATTTTTCAATCTAAGATAAAACAAGAAAATTACAGGCTCTGTGGTTTTGATGGATTATGTTGTACTCTGTAACTCGCTGCATTCAACTATCTTTGAGCTCACTTCTTCATTTTGTTAGCTCAAGCTGAAACTTGTGCTTTGGGTTTGATAGTTGACTGTTAAATCCAATTAAATTAAAAAAATTTACCTGATTTGGATATGATACACTTTGTTTTTATTCAACACTTAGGGATGTAATCGGCATATGGATTTCTTTTGTCTTTTCATCTTTCTGCTCCAAAGACTTTATGTAAAATTTCTGAGCATCTGTCTTTGTCTTTGTGGTCTGCAGTATGATTTTCAGCTGGAAGGTGGAGAATATTCTGGAACTAACTTTTACATTATGACTGGAATGGCAGACATCTCTATTCTTCATTTCCTTAACTATCATACAGCCATCTAGGGATATACTGCGCCTAACCTCTTAGTGGATCCATTTTATTTTATCTTTCAGGGTCTGATCATCATTTCTTTGTTACTCTTAAAAACTCCATTCTGACTACACTTCAACTCAGAGTAGAAGCACTCAGAGAGGACTGCCGACGTCTCTCGGCAGTCTGTTTCTGGCATTTTTCTTCGGCTCCCTTCATTCTCTTGGCCGAAAGTTTGTCACATTATACAGCCTCCTCCTTGTTTTTCTTCGTGCATTGTTTCTTCAGAGCAATAGATGGTCATTTGTGTTGCAGGACACATGGAGTAACAAGATGCTGGATCTTGGGGATTTTGGTCCTGGGTATCTGATGGTTTTTGTTGAGGGCTTTTTGACAACATACTAGTGGATATCATCTTATTTAGAGAGAATTAAAAGCTTTTGGATTCTGCTAGCTCTTTGGGGCCCCACTTCCTGAGGCTCAGTTGTATCTGTCAGTCTAGGGTCAGCCTCCTCTCCTGTATTTACAATAACCAAGTTAAGAACACTTCGATCCTCATCCATAATGCATCCTGGACCAGACTTATGCTTCTTGTCTCCATTTCTCCCTGGAAAATAACAAGAATGCCCCTTACTCAAGAGAAGGTGCACTCTGCTCTGGGTCCAGCCCAGACACCTTGCTTCATGGGGAAACCTGCTTGTGGTTCCCTTCACAAATTCGGAACACATAACCCTTCCACTCCTCAGAGCGTCAGCAGCTATTTCTGTGGCCATGGTTTCACATGGAAAATACAGAACGTGCATTCACCACCCACTTCAATGAGTTTCTGGCAGCTGGTGGTAGATAGGAGATATTCACCTTCATCTTGACACAGTCATGAAAAAGGACATGATTCCCCTTTTTATCCTGGGTGTTGATTGATATCTAAACCATCATAAAGATAGATTAGGTGAAGTAGAATCAAAGTAGCATTAAGATTTCAAGTCACTGCATGTTTCAGTTCTAATGCTAAAGATCACAAAATGTTAAGGCTCCACAATGGGAGAGGGGTTCACAGCACAGAGGGGAAAGAACACAGTAGTTTGTTGTTTTCTGACACTGAGATGATTTCTTCCTCCATTCTATACCTCCACTTTCTTTGTTCATGTAATGTTGCAGATATGACATGCAACGTGGTTATAATTAGGAAAACATAGAAATTGTTCTTTCAGAGACTGAAATTTTCATTATTAATAAATGTTATTCTGGCCCAATATATTTTTGTACTGTTCTATGACTGTTATAGAAAAGTAATGCAAAATGATAGAAAGAAAACTAGATAATGACATTCCTCTAGCACATTTTATGGCATTCATGGTATTTTTTGTCAATTCTCTCTCCCTCTCATACCTCCCCTTCTCTCCTCTACCCAGGATAATACTATTTATTTACCTGATTTCAAATAAAACTACAAAATTGGTGAATTTGAGTTTGTGACTCTAGCTTGAAATTCCCCTTCAGAATCTGAGCACACACAGCCACTTTTCTATTTAAAAATTCATTTAGTTCCACAAGAATCATGAAATGACCAAACTCTCTAGAGTTTGTCTCCTACATTTCTTCAGGGTTAGTGGGACACAGCACCTGGGCACTGGACAATGCCAGACACCCATGTGTCTAGTTCTTTTCCTCACTCCTCACTCTCTATAATCCATAACCTTTGGACTTCAGTTTTCCCTCTAAAGTTGAACGTGTTCACTTCTCTCTGCCTCCACCTCTGGCCTCCTTGCTAGTGTCAGCTTGTCCATCTTATTTTTTGGTCCTCTGACCAACTCTCACATTTTAGTTACAGTGTTAAATCTTCACTTTCCAAGAGCCCATCCTTGTGAATTTGGGGGTTATTTCTCTCTGTCTTCTTATTTTCTATCACTTAAACATCTTTTGTAATATTGCTATTTGTTCTTTAGATGTGTCTGTCTGTTGCTTTAGACTATAGATCATACTTTTTTATTCATTTGTTTTATTCATCCCAAAATCCTCGGTGTGTAATGTAATGGTTACTCCATAAAGACACTATAACAAATCTGTATTAACTAAAATATATGATTTTTGTATTCCAGGCCAAGTAATGGGCTTTATCCTTTTTCTTAAAGGATTCAAATACAAGGTCTTCAGTGTTTAAATACCCCACAACAAAGTAACTTCTTTAATATCTAGCAATATGACAACCACACAATCCTAAACATCCATTTTTTTTTTCTCTCATTTACTTGCTTTGCGACTTTGTAAAAGTCGAAAACAGGGTCATTTTTCACAGGTGAAAGGAGACTGTTTATTTGTCTAAAAAAATCCCTAGTATATTATAAAGATCTGAAGTGGAAATGTGCATAAATGTGTCTTGGACTCCTAGAATATGCACATGTGTGAAGAATTATTGTTCTGGGCTATCAAATGTCAGTTTGACAATGAGCACGTTTCTATGGTTACCTTCTATCTCATTTTACTCCTTCAAATCTTTCTTACAGTTTCAGATATCAAATATTCAAAGCTTATAAGAACAATTTGTAGAGTAAAAGTATAGTGTCTCTAGGGGTGTGAGGGGTGCAGAGTGTGACTAAATGTATGCAGATTAATGCATATACATTGTGATTATTATTATGAACCTCATAGATGGATTTGCCTGTAGTTGATTTTGGGAATCTAAGGCATTTCTTTTATTGCTAAATAAGCCTAAAAGTGAACTTTCAGATACTGCATGTAGTGGTGACCATTCAAAAAGGAAAACCCCTTACGGGCAGGCCATATACTTGAGACTATCTGTCTTACACCACTCCTTGCCTTAGAAGCATGCCATGACCTTTTGTAATAATCTATTGCTTGTTCAAAGTTGCTGACTCTAATATTTTCATATTATATAAAGAGAAACTCTCTTCATAAATCTCTAAGGATGCCAACCAATTTCCCTGATGCAAAAGTGCATTGCATTAATATTGTAATATCTGAGAATTTTATCATGTAAAGTAAAACTTTACTGGGTGTTATAGCACATGCGTATAATGCCAAGATTTCAGAGATGAGGCGGGAGGCTCACAAACTTGAAGATAATCTGGGTCATATAGGGAGACATGTTCTCAGCAATTTAAAAAAAAGCAAAGTTGTAAAAGTTGTTATTTTGAACAGAGGTGATGAGCATTTCCCCCTCCTGCTCAATACTGATGGTGTTGGCGCCTATACTCACTGTTTCTCATCTATGCTTGTTTTCAGACAAGTGTCCGGTGGCATGAAATGGAGGACAGTCATCTGGGCTAAACAGAAAAAGGACTCTTCTTGACGAGTTGTATGCACATTCTCCCTCAGGGCCGCAGGCAGGTATTATGCCCGCACTTGCGGGAGTCATGTGTATGATTCAGAGGAGGCAAGAAAATACCCAAGGCTACAAGGCAGGGAAATCACACAGATTACATAGACATCCTACTGCTGGGAGATTTTTCTTTCTCATTTAAACTGCATTTTGCCTAAATCCTTGGCCATAGGAGCTGAGTGCTACCAATGAGTTGTTCTTAGTCTCTCTGTCTCTCTCTGTCTCTGTCTCTCTCTGTCTCTGTCTCTCTCTGTCTCTCTCTCTCTCTGTCTCTCTCTCTCTCTGTGTGTGTGTGTGTGTGTGTGTGTGTGTGTGTGTGTGTGTGTGTCTTCTGTGTGTATCTGGATATTACTTTAGACTGAATTTTAGTAAAATAAAACCTCAACACTTTGACAGCACAAAGAGGTCTGAGTGGTGTGGTGGCACCTTGTTGGTGCCCTTTCTCTGTCCAGTACAGAAGCAATCCTCCAGATACTGAGAGGGTAGGTTGATATTTACTCATGGGTTATGGGCTCTTTTTACTTTTCTGTCTCCCTCAATCTCTTTCTTTCCTCTCTTCTTTGTTCTCCTCCTCCTCTTCTTCTTCTTTTCTCCTTCTCCTTCTTCTTCTATTATCTTTTGTGAAAACCCAATTTGCATGGAAATAACTGATATGTAGGCAAAGTATTTGGTTCCTTCACCTAGGATGGGCAACTCAGCAGTATGACTCCTTCTGTAGAGCTCCCTGGGTCCTGGCTGATGTTCAGCTTCAGCTGAGGGGTCCTCATGAATAGCTTTGGCCCTTTCTTGATCTGCTCCTCTCACCTCACAGAAGTTTTGCCCAGGGGCTCTCTCCTCTGCTTGAGTCATGGCATCATGGCCTCACTGCAAGGTCATGAGCTCCTTTTATAGGGAAATAAGCTGTAGTACTGAGGCTTATGACACTTTCACTACTTATTTTAAAAACTGCATCAGGGCAACAGAGCAGCTCTCACATGTTAGCAGATTCTGGCAAACAGACTACTTTGCTTTCCCAATGGCCCACTGTTAACAAGAAGAAATAGTATATGGAAGACATTAAGGAAACAAAATCATGCAGGATTCTATAAAATACCACAGATGTCTCTTTGGAAAAGTAAAAAACTGAAAAAAAAAAGGGAGTAAAAGATTATGCAATGCTACAACATGCAATAAACAAAACAAACTATAGTATTTCACAGAGAGAAAAGAGCACAGCTTTTGGCAAAATATACTGCCAAAATAGAATTAAATATGGCTAAATAAATTAGGTAAACAAAATGCTAGTTTTTTCTTGAATTTTGTTTCTGGAGATGGTAGGTACAGCCTTTAGCTGAAGACACAAATCTCCATTTCTTCTTGAGAAATGGAAACTAGACTGGTTTATTAGCATTGTAAACCTTCTCAGCAGCAAACTCGACATTTTTCATATAAACAACATTAGAGCATTAGGATAAAACAACTATTCAAGAAAACACAATGAGGAGAAAATCCCAACACGGTCCTGTATTGTATCAACCATTTCCATCTCTCCCTTCATATTTTGTTAGCCCTTTACCAACATGAACACCATGACTACAAAGGTAGGATTATTTAGTCCCTTGTCAACTTCACATTATTGTTCAAAGTATTATAAACTCCTGCAAACAAAATGCAATTATATACATGCATGAAAATACATTGAAGCTCTCTGCTTTCTATGCTAATCCTGAAAAAAGAGAAAGGGAGAACTGAAGTGTGGTGGTATTGTGTTCCCCAAAATATTGTACACCCTAATAAACTTATCTGGGGTCAGAGACAGAACAGCCACTAGATACAAAGGCTAGAAAATGGTGGCACTCACACCTTTAATCCTAGCACTCCAGAGGTAGAAATCCCTCTGGATCTCTGTGAGTTCAAGGCCACATTGGAAACCGCCAGGCATGGTGACTCACGCCTTTAATCCCAGGGAGTGGTGGTAGAAAGCAGAAAGGTATATAAGGCATGAGGACCAGAAACTAGCAACTTTTGGCTGGTTAAGCTTTCAGGCTTCTAGCAGCAGTTCAGCTGAGACCCATTCTGGATGAGGACTCAGAGGCCTCCAGTCTGAGGAAACAAGATCAGCTGAGGATCTGGCAAGGTGAGGTAGCTGTGACTTGTTCTTGTTCTCTGATCTTCCATTTCACCCAAATACCTGACTCAGGTTTGATTTTATTAATAAGAACTTTTAAGATTCATGCTACACTGAAGCTTAGGGAATCTGTACATTAAAGGCACTTTGAGCAATGGCCTTCCCCTTGCTTCAAACATACCATGTGATCACTGAGAATTTCATATGAGGAGATGAACACATCGCTATGTAGAAATCTGCATGAACACTTTTCTCAGCTGGTTCACAGCACCCTAGCTTTTTGGTTTTCAATTTACCTTTCCTTAATGGCATTTTTTTCCTACTATGTTAAAGAGAAATGCATGACTTCCTTGAATTAACCAAAGGGGTGACTTGAGAATGTGTAGTTCCCATTGGAAGAGTCTCATAGGTGCAGCAAGGAATGCTTGAATGAGAAGGTGAGGGTGACTGTAACTTTTTCCCCAATCAAACTAAAACAAGTTTCTAGGTTTCTGATTATATAGTCAATTATCTGTGTATTCTACCATTCCATGGTTCCTTCTAGAATCCAGAAAGAATCACCATCTTGACAATGAAAATCAATAATTTTATTTGAACTTTTATAAGTTACATTTTTTTTCTGACATATGGTAAGTCTTATTTGGCTCATCATTTTTATTTTGAGAGTAGGCCTTTTTTATTCACCATAAATTGAATATTATAGCTGCAGTCTTGTGCTTTTGGCATTTTTGATGATTCTATCTTTTTCAGCTCATGTGTGATAACACAGTGTGATGAAATGAGTACTTTGTAGGCAGCAGCTAACATTCAAGATCAAGGTGGCAGGGTAGGTCTGGGAAAGATCCTCTTTTGGTTTACAAATACTTTCTTACTGTGTTCCCACATGGTGAAAACAGAGGGAAGCTAAATCTCTTCTTCCTCACATACAAAAATGAATTCAGTCATGGGGTTCCATCCTCATGATCATTTATAAGCCTAGTTATAACCCAAAGACCCCATTTCTCAAAACTATCATACATAGTGTTATAATTTTGCTATAGTCTGGACCTTAAATATTACCTCTAACAACCTTGGTAAAATAGGGAGATATTGGAAATTACAGAAGGAACCTTGAATAGGGAGAGTCACTGGAAGAAGTCGGGTTGTGAATGGTGTACCAGTGGAGGGGACATTGGGTCCCGAGACTCCTCATGTCAGTTTCTCGCTTCCTGGTCATCATGAGGTGAACACACTTCTTCTGTCTTCCCCAATTTCTGCATCATGCTGCCACAGGCCCAAAGCAACAGGATAAAGAGACCAGGGGCCCAAACCTTTAAAACCATGTGGTAAGATAAACTCTTCCTTTTTTAAGATTTGTTACTTCATGTATTTTATTACTGTTCTAAAAGTTAGCTTACAAGGCTTCAACACACAAATTTGAAATTTGTCAGGGATACAAACATTTGATTGATTATAATGTATATTATAAACACTATAAAGATAACATCCTTTAGGACCACTTAAAATTACAAAAGTAATTTTAGCAATCAACTTTGTTTGAAAATCTATGTTATTGTTCAATTTTATTCAGGTATATGTGTGGGCAAGAATTGAAATAGAAATATTTAAATTGAAGAAAATAAATATTCTTCAAATGATCTCTCCTGGTTAAGTATCAAAGCGAACAACACACTCTGGAAGCATGTGAATTTTATCACTCTTTGTCTTATAAGTTTCAGAGTGGTACCAGAAGGTGAAGAGAGATGATCTACTTGAGGCAGAAGAAAAGGAAAGACTTGGAGAAAATACCAGAACAATGTAGTGTAAATGGGATGAGAACAAAAGAAATTAGCCAAATTTTTTTAGGACAGAGACTCTAAAAGCAGCAGTTCCAGTCTTGTCCTGAGGAAGAAGCCAAATATGTCCATGGCTCTGTCCTGGCTGGAGGCCAGGAATGCCAGAAGGGTGCTCTGGTTTCTTCTCCTTTCTCCCAAGTTGGCAACCTTGCCTGGACGCTATATGTAAGGGTATGAACTAAAATCTAGTCCAGACACCACTATCCCTTTTGGTTGAAACCTTGAAATTGGATCTCTGGATTTGCATGGTGAAAATGGGTTATATCTATTATAATATTAGTAATGATGCTATTAATGTTTGGACCTCAACTACTCAATTTTTGTCTTAATTTTACTCCCTTTTGTTTACAGTTGATGACATGTACTCAGATGGTCCTACTGAGATTTATCTGTGTCCCCCTAGTAACTCCCTCAAAGGTTGAAGGTCCATATGAATGGAAACTTTGTACCCTCTACACTCCAATTTACACTCAGAACCTAAGTGATTTTAGGGTCTTAACTTTTGAAGGTCAAACATTACAGGGATTAGCAGTAGTAGCCTTAGAAGCCATTAAGGGTACGTGCCCTCCCTCTTAGTTGACTTTGGGCTCTACCTCCTTTTTCCCTGGTACCACCTGAAAGATAAACATAAGACTTGTGCTGTGGGATGTCTTTCTGTACACTGTGAATATGTGTTGCTCCCATTGGCTAATAAAGCTGCATTGGCCTATGGCAGGGCGGGATGGAGCCAGGTAGGAAAATCCAAGAGGGATAGTGAGAGGAGAAAAGAGAGTGGGAGGAGACGCCAAACCACCGTCCAAGGAGCAACATGTAATGGGACGCAGGTAAAGCCACGGAACACGTGGCAATGCAGAGATTAATAGTTATGCACTGAGTTAAGTTACAAGAGCTAGCTAGCCAGAAACCTGAGCCATAGGCCCTATAATTTGCAATTAATATTAAGCCTCTGAGTGATTATTCTATAAGTGGCTGCAGGACTGTGGGGCCAGGCAGGACCAGAGAAACGTGGGACCGTGGGGCCAGGTGGGACTGGGGAAACTTACAGCTATAGACTTGCTACTCCTTGGAATTTTAAATACCATATGAAAAGGTAGAGACAAGAAGACTTTGCTGAGTCCCATTAAGGAAAAGCTACTTCTACCTAGTCTGGCTCAGATGTATACTACATATTGCTATCTGGCTACAGATTAGAAGAGTACACACTATCATCTCCTACCTAAGGAGTTACTCTAACTGAGACTGTCAGTCTTCAGCCCAGGAGACCA